>SJYC01112955.1:0-16550 GCA_006408675.1 Madoqua kirkii
TTTCTCATGATGTACTCTGCATATAACTTAAATAAGCAGGGTAACAATATACAGCCTTGACGTACTCATTTTCCTATTTGGAACCAGTCTGTTGTTGCATGTCCAGTTTTAACTGTTGCTTCCTGACCTGCATATAGGTTTCTCAAGAGGCAGCTTGAACATCAGGGAGTTCACCTTTCACATATTGCTGAAGCCTGGCTTGGAGAATTTTGAGCATTACTTTACTAGCGTGTGAGATGAGAGCAATTGTGCGGTAGTTTGAGCATTCTTTGGCATTGCCTTTCTTTGGGACTGGAATGAAAACTGACCTTTTCCAGTCCTGTGGCCACTGCTGAGTTTTCCAAATTTGCTGGCATATTGAGTGCAGCACTTTCACAGCATCATCTTTCAGGATTTGAAACAGCTCAACTGGAATTCCATCACCTCCACTAGCTTTGTTTGTAGTGATGTTTCCTAAGGCCCACTTGACTTCACATTCCAGGATATCTGGCTCTAGATTAGTGATCACATCATCATGATTATCTGGGTCATCAAGATCTTTTTTGTACAGTTCTTCCGTATATTCTTGCTACCTCTTAATATCTCTGCTTCTGTTAGGTCCAGACCATTTCTGTCCTTTATTGAGCCCATCTTTGCATGAAATGTTCCCTTGGTATCTCTTATTTTCTTGAAGAGGTCTCTAGTCTTTCCCATCCTGTTGTTTTCCTCTATTTCCTTGCATTGATCGCTGAAGAAGGCTTTCTTCTCTCTTCTTGCTATTCTTTGGAACTCTGCTTATCTTTCCTTTCCTCCTTTCTTTTTCACCTTTCTTTTCACAGCTATTTGTAAGGCCTCCCCAGACAGCCATTTTGCTTTTTTGCATTTCTTTTCCATGGAAATCATCTTGATCCCTGTCTCCTGTACAATGTCACGAACCTCATTCCATAGTTCATCAAGCACTCTATCCATCAGACCTATGCCCTTAAATCTATTTCTCACTTCTACTATATAATCATAAAGGATTTGATTTAGGTCATACCTGAATGATCTAGTGGTTTTCCCTACTTTCTTCAATTTAAGTCTGAATGTGGTAATAAGGAGTTCATGATCTGAGCCACAGTCAGCCCCTGGTCTTGTTTTTGTTGACTGTATAGAGCTTCTCCATCTTTGGCTGCAAAAAATATAATCAATCTGATTTTGGTGTTGACCATCTGGTGATGTCCATGTGTAGAGTCTTCTCTTGTGTTGTTGGAAGAGGGTGTTTGCTATGACCAGTGCATATTCTTGGGAAAACTCTATTAGTCTTTGCCCTGTTTCATTCTGCATTCCAAGGCCAAATTTGCCTGTTACTCCAGGTGTTTCTGGACTTCCTACTTTACCATTCCAGTCCCCTATGATGAAAAGGATATCTTTTGGGGGGTGTTAGTTCTAAAAGGTCTTATAGGTCACATAGAATCATTCAACTTCAGCTCCTTCAGTGTTACCGGTTGGGGCATAGAGTTAGATAACTGTGATTTTGAATAGTTTTCTTTAGAAACGAACAGAGATCATTCTGCCATTTTTTAGATTGCATCCAAATACTGCATTTCGGACTCTTTTGGAGATGGCTATTCCATTTCTTCTGAGGGATTCCTGCCTGCAGTAGTAGATATAATGGCAATCTGAGTTAAATTCACCGATTCCAGTCCATTTTAGTTCGTTGATTCCTAGAATGTCGATGTTCACCCTTGCCATCTCCTGTTTGACCACTTCGAAATTTCCAAGCAATTGTTGCCACCTGACTATTGCAGGCTCCTGTGGTCAGTGCCCCTTCAAATCCCTCCCAAGGGGCTGATCCCTCTCTTCCATCCTACCAGGTGGGTTCCTTCTCACCTCAGCGCTCAGTTCCCATGCTGTCATCCACTACATGCTAATGTGAAAGGTCCAGACATTGAGCAGTGGAATCCTTCCAGAAGGGCGAGGCACGTTCCCTCTCTAGATTTGAGCCGCAAACCCTTGGAGTGGTCCCAATGGGACTTGTCTCCTCAAAGTGAGGAGTTTCCCAGCCAACGCACCAAATGTTGTAGCCATGCGTTCTGGGAAACAAACTCACTCAGAAAGACAGTGCAGATAGTGGAGTGCAGTTTATTACACTGGCAGGCCCAAGGCAGAGTCTCCTCTTAGGCAAGGACCCCGATCAGTATTTCTGAAAACCTTTTATACCCTAAGTGTACATGCCCAAACAGAAAAAGAGATGAAGCTCTGCCATCAACTGCTGCTACAAGGACTTGCTGGTATCGTAGAGAGAGGGATCTGTGCTATAATTAAAGTTGAACGTTGTGTATATGTTCCTGATTTATCTGGCTATATATCAGCCACCCTAGATGACATGAAAGATCAAATAAAAGTTATTTCTGATGATAATCTTCCTTTTTGGACTTCAGTCCTATCTTGGGTGAAGGGTGATTGGTGGAAAACTATATTTACCATGGTTATAGTTGCCTTGATAGTTCTGCTTTATGGACCCTTTATTTTACAATGTATTATGAACTTTGTAACTCAAAGGTTGATGCTGTTCTCCCAAATTGGAGGTCGGAGAGTCAGGGTGCAATATATCCCTATGAATGATGCTCACACTATGAATTAAGAGCATCAAGAGCAGGGAATGAAGGAGGAAAGAGACAGAACAGGCTCCATCTTGAAAGCAGGACTCCATCTTGGGCCAGACTGTGGACTTTGAGCTATATGCCCAGTATCTATGGAAACGACATATCAACTGGAAAACCAGGCCCCCTGTATGGAAGCTCTCCAGGGCTCATACCAAGACTCTCTGTTGCCTAAAAGAATACCCTAATTATCTGTGTAACTGAATAGAATCATAAATTCTATTATGCTTATTGGAGTATGACCATAGGCCTATTGTTAATTGCCTACTGTTAACTATCTAGGCTTAAGGTATATGAATCAAGGGTTAACTTTGATTGTATCTTTCTTTTCCTTTGTTCAGATTAGTTTCAGGGAATTTGGGGAAGTGGATTTGGGCACATACACTTACGGTATATAAGGTTTTCAGAAAAACTGGTCAGGGTCCTTGGCTAAGAGGAGACTCTGCCTTGGGCTGCCAGTGTAATAAACTGCACTCCACTATCTGCATTGTCCTTCTGAGTGAGTTTGTTTTCCAGAATCCATGGCTACAATAAGGCGATGCTCTAATGGCTAAGCAAAGCAAACAAAAATCCCTTCTCATAAAGCTTACATTTTAATTTCATATCAGATGGCATATGTATATTTTTTTATTGCCTGTTTTTTTCTGCCATAACCATCCCGCCTGGAAACTTGATGTTTTTCTCTCCCATTTTTACATACTAAGCCTTCAGAAATGCATCAATTATAGTTCAGGAAAACTACTCTGGCACTGGTTTTCATGGATGTTTTTGTAGGTTTCCACTTTCATAAGCCATAATCCCCTGTATTAGCCTGTCAGTCTCTCCAATTTGAGGAAGGGGGTAGAGGTTTACCCTGTGACCTCATTTCTCTTATGGATCTTAGAGTTGTTGATATTTTACTTTCTTTCAGCATTTTATTTGCTGTTAGGAAAGAAGTAATGTTTTCTAAGCTTTACACATAACAAACTGGAAACTGGAAGTCTGCTTAAGGTTTTTCAGAAATATATTTTTCCTAATAAAAAGAGGAACACACACACTCACATATACATAAGAAATAAATGTATATACTATTGTCTTTATCACCTATTCCTCAACATCCTTCTTCCTGATTTTGAATGGGTTTAGAATATGATGATCAGAGCTGCTGCAGACATCCTATAACCAGGAAGCAAGACTTTGTTGAATGCTAAAGATGACAGATCAGAAAGATGAATGGAATTCAGACCCAGAATTTGACCTCTGTGCTATATCTTGGACTGTCCATCTCTGGATTGTTGTTACATGAGATTAAAAATAGGCCTCTGTTATCTTGTTTAAGTCACTTTTGATCAGTTATTCTGTGACTTTGCAGATAAAAGTAGTCGGATCCAAAAAAGAAGAACTAATGTTAAATCAGCCAGTTACGGCCTCTTTCATTTCAAACTATTAAATCAATCATCTATGTTCTGCTTCCTCTCTGTAATTCCCCCTAAGATGATATTTTGGGAGCTATAGAAAGTATTTCTTTTTCCTTGAGGTCTCTGAAAAAGTAGAGTTCCATCTTACCACTGTTGCTGGCCCTCTTAGGTCCCTGCTACCAAGTGGCTGGTGAGGATCAGTTTCTGCTCAGCACATCTGCTCCTTCTGACCCTGGAAGCATTAGCATTTACTCTCCACTTCATCACTGTTCACCTTTCTGCTGTTTGAGAAGAGTTTACATTATCCTAGGTAAGCTCCACAGGTCACTTCAGGTTGACTCTGTCTGATTTCAGCTATTACCAGTGTTTCATATCCCTTGAAATCTGACTGTGATTTCTGTTCAAATCCTATCAAGGAAGTGATCTCCTTGTGCTATTGACCACATAATCACGTCTTGCTACATGATTAATGAGGGAACTCTTTGATACTTTTGTGAGTGTTACAGGAAACAATGAACTTCAAGGGAACTCAAGGAATCCAAAAGAAGGCATTTGTATTGGCTAAACACTCTATACTACAGATACTATTCATGTATACTTATCCCATACTTTATAGTTCAGTAATTTTCCAAAGTACAAAATAGACAGCTGAGGAATAAAAAGGCCCTTGGTTTTGACTTTGCCCACAATTCTTTTAAACGTTCCTTCAGTAATATCCATTCTGATAAGGGAAAGGAGGATACATTTATCTCCACACTTGCCACCCTCCCTCCATGTTCCTTCTTCTTAAAATTAATTAGGGACCAAGAAAGTAGATTTTCTACTTAATTTTTTTTTTCATCCAGACTTCCTTAACACTTTTGTTTCACACTCCTGCCTCTTTTTCAGTATTGTAATGATAGAATCATACTGAGAAGCATGATTTATGGGGAAAGAAGTGAAAAATCTTAGCCGTTAAACAATGCAAGACAATATTCCTTAACCATAGCAACTTAAATTGATAAAGAATAAACCAATTGACAGGGAATTTGTTGGACAGAGAGTGGGTAGCTCAAAAATCTAAAGGGAGTGCTTTACAACTAGCCAAAAGAAAATTAAGAGTAATTGAAGGGGAAATGAGCACCAAAGTAAGTCTATGCTGTGCTGTATTTGGTCGCTGAACTGTATCTGACTCTCTGCGACCCCATGGACTGTAGTCTGCCACGCTCCTCTGTCCATGGGGATTCTCCAGGCAAGAATACTGGAGTGGGTTGCCATGCCCTCCTCGAAGGGATCTTCCCAACCCAGGTATCAAATCCAGGTCTCCTGCATTGCAGGTAAATTTTTTTTACCATCTGAGCCACCAGCAAAGCCCAAGATTACTGGAGTCGGTAGCCTAGCCCTTTGCCAGGGGATCTTCCTGAACCAGGGATTGAACTAGGGTCTCCTGCAATTCACACGTAGATTCTTTACTGCTGAGCAGCCAAAGAAGACTCTGATAGAAGGGTAATTTCCCCCCACACACAAATGAGCTGCTTACAGAAAGTTATACAGATGCTGGGCAGCAAAACAGTAGATGTCTACTACATGAGGAGAGATCTGGACAAAGGAGATCTCTCAACTTCTTTTTCCCTTTGAAAAATTTCCACACTTAATAATCCTTAACATAATGCTATTGTCATTGCCTTAGGGTGGAAGATATAGCTCTATGCTGCTGCTAAGTCGCTTCAGTTGTGTCCAACTCTGTGTGACCCCATAGACAGCAGCCCACCAGGCTCCCTCATCCCTGGAATTCTCCAGGCAAGAACACTGGAGTGGGTTGCCATTTCCTTCTTTAATGCATGAAAGTGAAAAGTGAAAGTGAAATGACTCAGTCATGTCCCACTCTTAGCGACCCCATGGACTGCAGCCCACCAGGCTCCTCCATCCAGGCAAGAGTACTGGAGTGAGGTGCCATTGCCTTTTCCAATATAGCTCTACATCAGTGAGCAAATAAGGATTGTTTTATTATTGAAACATTTTATTTTCTAATCACTTTAGTGGATGCTAAGGGAACTCAAACATTAGAATTCAACAAAACAACACAATGAACAGATACAGGATGTGGATTTAGTTTGGGAGCATTTCACCATCATCATTTAAAAATAAATACACAGCATGCAATTACTCTGTGAGTGAAGCAAGAGTTTCCAGTTTCCGTTCAGTTCAGTTCAGTCGCTCAGTCGTGTCCGATTCTTTGAAACCCCATGAATCGCAGCACGCCAGGCCTTCCTCTCCATCACCAACTCCCGGAGTTCACTCAGACTCACGTCCATCGAGTCAGTGATGCCAGCCAGCCACCTCATCCTCAGTCATCCCTTCTCCTCCTGCCCCCAACTCCTCCCAGCATTAAAGTCTTTTCCAATAAATCAACTCTTTGCATGAGGTGGCCAAAGTACTGGAGTTTCAGCTTTAGCATCATTCCTTCCAAAGAAATCCCACGGCTGATCTCCTTCAGAATGGACTGGTTGGATCTCCTTGCAGTCCAAGGGACTCTCAAGAGTCTTCTCCAACATCACAGTTCAAAAGCATCAATTCTTTGGCACTCAGCCTTCTTCACAGTCCAACTCTCACATCCATACATGACTACTGGAAAAACCTTAGCCTTGACTAGACGGACCTTAGTTGGCAAAGTAATGTCTCTGCTTTTGAATCAACATCACAGTTCAAAAGCATCAATTCTTTGGCACTCAGCCTTCTTCACAGTTTAACTCTCACATCCATACATGACTACTGGAAAAACCATAGCTTTGACTAGACAGACCTTAGTTGGCAAAGTAATGTCTCTGCTTTTGAATATGCTATTTAGGTTGGTCATAACTTTTCTTCCAAGGAGTAAGTGTCTTTTAATTTCATGGCTGCAATCACCATCTGCAGTGATTTTGGAGCCCCCCAGAATAAAGTCTGACACTGTTTCCACTGTTTCTCCATCTATTTCCCATGGAGTGATGGGACCAGATGCCATGATCTTCATTTTCTGAATGTTGAGCTTTAAGCCAACTTTTTCACTCTCCTCTTTTACTTTCATCAAGAGGCTTTTTAGTTCTCTTGCAGGTTAATTACTTTACAATATTGTATTGGTTTTGCCATACATCACATGAATCCACCACAGGTATACACATGTTCCCCATCCTGAACCTCCCTCCCTCCTCCCTCCCTGTACCATCCTCTGGGTCGTCTCAGTGCACCAGCTCCAAGCATCCAGTATCATGCATCGAACCTGGACTGGCTATTCGTTTCATATATATTATACATGGTTATTGCTTTTGGGCTTCTAAAGGTGAACTGGTTCTTTTTCTTTTATTGTTTTTTAAACTTGGGTAATTTTTGTGAAGTGAATGTTGGTCCCTCCACCTTCACCCCATGGTGGTTCAGCCGCTAAATTGTCTGATTCTTTCAACTCCATGGACTCTAATCTGTCAGGCTTCTCTGTCTGTGGGATTTTCCAGGCAAGAATATTGGAGTCAGTTGCCATTTCCTTCTCCAGAGGATCTTCCCGATCCAGAGATCGAACTCGGGTCTCTTGCATTGCAGGCAGATTCTTTACCAAAGGAACCACCAGGGAAGCCCAACACCCAGTGTGTATACTTAACTTTAGCCTCACCGTGGGTGTATTTGAAGATGAGAACTTTACAAAAGTAATCAAGGTTAAATGAGGTCATAAGGGTGGAATCGTGGTCCCAAGAGATTATTGTCCTTTTAAGAAGAGCCCAGAGAGAGCTGGCTTTTCCTGCCTACAGAGAGGTCATGTATGCATGATGAGGTGGAAGTCACTTGCAAGCCAATGGATGAGGACTCAGAACAAAACCTCTCTTGCAGGCAAGATCTTGATCTTGGACTCCCCAGCCTTGAGAACTGTAAGAAAGAATTTTCAGTTCTTTAAACCACTTTGTCTGTGGCATTTTATTATGGCAGACCATGCAAATGAATATAGTAATCTCTGTGAATGTGCCATTTACAAGGAAGTACAATGCCTCTAGGCTTGGTAGCCAGAAAGATCAGGGTGTCAGTACTGTCTGCACGGTTTGTTTGCTGTGAATTTCAAGTGAGTTTCCTTGCCTCTAAGTTTGTATTCTGTAATTCATAAAATGGAGATTATAATGCAATTCTCAGTATAAAGATTACATAAAATATTAGATAAAAATGCAAGCCTAAATGTGAGGTGAGTGTAATGAACTGTCTAGCAGATACTTTTATCACATATCTGCTTGACAACAGTAGCCCCCCATTGCATGTCCATATCTCTTCATCACTGGGAATAAAAATATCTATTTCTTTGGGTATCCGCTATCCCCCTTTTATTTTAAGTTTGAGTTAATTCTATATTCGCATGTGATTACAAGAAAGAATACAGAGAGAACCCATGTACTCTTCATTCCATTTCCTCAGTGATAATATATTGCATACCTATGGTTTATTGTTCTTGTTCAGTTGCTAAGTCGTGTCTGACTCTTTGCGATTGCATGGACTGTAGCATGCCGGGCTCCTCTGTGCATGGGTTTTCCCAGACAAGAATACTGGAGTGGGTTGCTATTTCCTTTCCCAGGATGAGAAGGAAGTCACTTGAAAGCCAAGAAATGAGGACTCAGAAGGAAGTGGGTTGCTCTTTCCTTCTCCAGGGGGTCTTCCTGACCCAGGAACTGAACCCTCACCTCTTGCTCAGCAGGTGGATTCTTTACCACTGAGCCACCTGGGAAGCCTAAAACTATGGTACAATATCACAACTAGGATTTTGACAGAGATACAACCCACTGATCTTTTTCAGATTTCCTCCACTTTACTTATACCCCTGTGTGTTTATTTAGTTCTACACAGTTTTATCAGACATGTAGGTTTGTGTATCCACCACACACATAGTCAAGATCTAGAAGTCAATCAGCACAAGGCTACTGTTGCTTTTATAACCACATAGATGTCCTTCTGCCCCAACCCATCTTGTATTCCATCCTTAACCCCAGGTGACTGCCAATCTGTGCTTTTCCCTGTGAGTCCTTCATTTCAAGAATATCATATGAATAGGATCATATAGTTTATAACCATTATGATTTTTTTCACTTAACATTCTCTCTAAATTCATCCATATTGTTGTATGTATCAATAATTCACACTTTTTAAAATTGATGAGTGGTCCATGCTTTTGATGTACAACTGTTTTTAACCATTTATCCACTGACAGTTATCTGGTTTGTTTCCAGGTTTTCTATCATGAATAAAAACCTGTTATGAATAGTCATATACAAATTTTTGTGTGAAAGTGAATTTTCACTTCTCTGGGAAAAATGTTCAAGAGTTCAATTGCTAGGGTATAAAATAATTTCATGTTTAATTTAAGATCTAGTACCAAACTATCTTTTAGAGTGGCTGCACCACTATACATTTCTATCAGCAAACTGTGAGTAATCCAGCTTCTCTGCATCCTTGCCAGCATCTAATCTTATAACATTAAAAAGAAAAAAAATCTTTGCCCTTTCTGATAGGTGTGTGGTAATATCATATCATGGTTTTAGTTTGCATTTCCATAATGGTTAATGAGGTTGAACACCTTTTAATATGCTTATTTATCATCTTATGTACTTTGACATATTTGTACACGTCTTTGGCCAATTTTCTATTTGACTGTTGTTTTGTACTCTTTTGAGAATATATATTCTAGACGTTAATCCTTTGTCATCTGTGTGGTTTTTCAAATATTTTTTCTCAGTCTGTAGCTTATCTTTTCACCCTCTTAACAGCACGTTTCTGTTGTTTGATTTGTTCTAAATCAAATCTCCTATGATTATACACTGGAGGTGACGAATAGATTCAAGGGATTAGATCTGGTAAACAGACTGCCTGAGGAACTATGGACAGAGGTTTGTAACACTGTACAGGAGGCAGTAATCTAAACCATCCCAGAAAAAAAGAGATGCAAGAAGGCAAAGTGGTTGTGCGAGGAGGCTTTGCAAAGAGCTGAGGAAAGAAGAGAAGCAAAGACAATGGAGAAAGGAAAAGATATACCCAACTGAATACAAAGTTCAAGAGAACAGCAAGGAGAGACAAGAAGGCCTTCTTCAATGAACAATGCAAAGAAATAAAGGAAAACAACAGAAGAGGAAGGACCAGAGATCTCTTCAAGAAAATTGGGGATACCAAAGGAACATTTTATGCAAAGATGAACACAATAAAGGACAGAAATAGTAAAGACCTAACAGAAGCAGAAGTGATCAAGAAAAGGTGGAAAGAATACACAGAAATGAAACTGCTGCTCAGTCATGTCCGACTCTTTGCCACCCCATGAACTACAGACTGCAAGGTTCCTCTGTCCATGGGATTTCCCAGCAAGAATACTGGAGTGGGTTTCCATTTCCTTCTCCAGGGGATCTTCCTGACCCAGGGATAAAACCCAGGTCTCCTACATTGCAAGCACATTTTTGCTGTCTGAGCCACTAGGGAATACGCAGAAGAATTGTACAAAAAAGGTCTTAATGACCTGGACAACCATGATGGTGTAATCATCCTAGAGTATGAAGTCAAGTGGGCCTAAGGAAGCATTGCTGCCAATAAAGCTAGTGGATGTGATGGAGTACCAGCTGAACTATTTAAAATCCTAAAAGATGGTGCTTCTAAAGTTCTGCACTCAATAAGTCTGCAAATTTTGAAAACCCAGCAGTGGCCACAGGACTGGAAAAGGTCAATCTCCATCTTAATTCCAAGAAGGGCAGCATTAAATAATGTCCAACCTAGCAGACAATCATGCTCTCTTCCCATGCTAGTAAGGTTATGCTCAAAATCCTTCGAGCTAGGCTTCAGCAGTATTGAATTGAGAGCTTCCAGATGTATAAGCTGAGTTTAGAAAAGGTAGAGGAATCAGAGATCAAATTGCCAACATTTATTGGATCATAGAGAAAGCAAGGAAATTCCAGAAAAACATCTTCTTCTATTTCCTTGACTTACACTAAAGCCTATGACTGTGTGGGTCACAACAAACTGAAAAATTCTTAAAGCAATGTTAATTTCAGGTCATCTTATTTGTCTCCTGAGAAACCTATATTTGGGTCAAGAAGAAACAGTTAGAACCTTATATGGAATGAACCAATTGGCTCAAAATTGGGAAAGGAGTACAACAAAGCTGTATATTGTCATCCTGTTTATTTAACTTACATGCAGGATATATCACGTGAAATGCTGGACTGGATGAGTAACAAGCTAGAATCAAGTTTGCTGGGGAAAATAACAAACTGATGTATGCAGATGATACCACTCTAATGGCAGAAAGTGTAGAGGAACTAAAGAGTCTCTTGATGAAGGTGAAAGAGGAGAGTGAAAAAGCCAGCTTAAAACTCAATATAAAAAACTAAGATTATGGTAGCCCCATTACTTCATGGCAAATAGAAGGGGAGAAAGTGGAAGCTGTGACAGATTTTTCTCTTCTTTGGCTCTAAAATCACTTTGGATAGTGACTGCCGCCGTGAAATTAAAAGATGCTTGCTTCTTGGAAGAAAAGCTGTGACAAACATAGTCATCATATTAAAAAACAAAGACATCACTTTTCCAACAAAGGTCAGTCTAGTCAAAGCTATGGTTTTTCAAGTGGTCATGTATGGATGAGAGAGGTGGACCGTAAAGAAGGCTGAGTGCCAAAGAATTCATGCTTTCAAACTCTGGTGCTAGGAAAGACTCTTGAGAGTCCCTTGGACAGCAAGGAGATCCAACCTGTCAATCCTAAAGGAAATCAACCCCTGAATATTCACTGGAAGGACTGATGCTGAAGCCGAAGCTCCAATACTTCAGCCACTTGATGTGAAGAGCTGACTCACTAGAAAAGACCCTGATGCTGGGAAAGACTGAAGGCAGAAGGCGAAGAGGGTGACAGAGGATGAGATGGTTGGACTGCATCACCAAGTCAATGAACATGAGTTTGAGCAAACTTTGGGAGAAAGTGAAGGACACAGAAACCTGGCATGCTGCAGTTGTGGGATCACAAAGGGTCGGGCATAACTTAGCAAATGAACAACAGCCTACTTCACAGAGCAACATTTTACATTTTGATGAAGTCCAATTTATGATTTTTTTCCCTTTTTATTGATTATGACTTTGGTGTTGAAATTGTAGCTCTGGACCTTCCACTTATTTTTGTAAATAAAACATGCCTTTTTATTTGTTTGCATACTATGTTTGACTGCTTTTATATTAAGACAGCAGAGGTGAGTATTTGGTATAGAGATCACATAGCGTGCAGAACCTAAAACATGTGCCAAGTGGTTGTTTAACAAAAAATTTCCAACATCTAATTTACTGGGTAGTAATTATTTCACAATTAAAAAAAAACTACTTTATAGACAATAGCCAATTGGAACAAATATAGGTCATAATTTTAATTAAAGTCTCAATTATACCTATATTTTCTGGATTAAAAATACATTAACTTATCTAGTCTATGGGAACTTGAATAGAATCTGTACCCTACTGTTGTGTGAAAATCATATACATCTTCATTATGTTGAAAAGATTAATTAATCCTTAAGAGAAGAACTTGGAAGAAAGAGAAAACCAGTTTGACCTAGAGAAACCTGCAGCTTCCCCCGTGGCTCAGGGGATAAAGAATCCACATGCAATGCAGAAGACTCAAGAGACACGGGTTCGATCCTTGGGTCAGGGAGATCTCTTGGAGGAGGAAATGGCAACCCACCGCAGTATTCTTACCTGCAGAATCCCATGGACAGAGGAGCCTGGTGAACTCCAGTCCAGGGGGTTGCAAAGGGTCGAACACGATTAAAGCGACTGAGCACAGCACAGGGAATTATAGGCAGCTTTTCTCCTCCCAGTTTTTTGTATTAAAAAAATGATTAAAATAAAGCCTAAAAATAAAATTAAAAAAGCTATCATGCAGTTAAAATTATCATTTTAAAGTAGCATCATCTGTTCAAGACTTCAGGAATTCAAGTTCTCTCTGAGTGTGGTCCTGTCTCCAGGGAAAATCCCACGGGTGGTTAGAATCTCCTGCCTGTGCAGTTGTTCTTGAGGTGAAGACATACACTGATTGAAGAGTATAATGAAGTCCTCGCTCTCCTTCCCTTCCAGCCATTCCAGGCAGAGCCAAAGCATTTCTGGCTGTAGGGCTAAGGTTTATTAGCAATGCAAAATGAATATCCAAGGGTAGGCTTTTTAATAGAGCTGTTCTTAGCTGTCAAAAGTGGATTTATATCAGCCCATTGATTCCTTGCTGAAGACATGCCGAGCTTATATTTCTGATGAGCTTGGGACTATCTGATTATGGTTAGTAGTTTTATTCTGTTGTAGCCATTCTCTTCTCCAGAGGACCTTCCCAATCCAGGGAGCAACCCCAGGTGTCTTGCATTGCAGGCAAATTCTTAACGTCTGAACTACCAGGGAAGGTCATTTTATACACCTTGTTTCCGCACACACACACACACACAGACACACACACACTATGGGGGTCAAACAAAATTTTCAGTATGACTACCTAGCAGACAGTCTGCATCTTTAAACCAGATGCAGTATTTTTTTTTTTTTTTTTTTGGCTACTAAATTTTTTTAACAGCCTACAAACCATGGTTGGGCCATGACACTGAGTGCATGCTGATTAGGACTTTTGTTTTGTCATGTGCGATGTGTAGATACATGACTGAACTATGTATTGGGAGTTCACATAATTTGGGAATTCAAAGGCGCCTGAACAGCCATCTTCAGAACTCCACCCTGGGTGTGCCTTTGTGCCATAATGTCTTGGATAAAGGGCTTCCCTGGTGGCTCAGTGGTAAAGAATCTGCCTGTAATGCGGGAGCCACAGGAGATATAGATTCATCCCTGGGTAGGGAATTGAACCCACATCCCTGAGCTACAATCTACAGGGTTGCAAAGAGTTGGTCACAACTGAAGCCATTTAGCATGCATATCTCTTGGATAAATGGAAGCCCAGCGATGAAGAATGCACGTCTAATACAGGGAAACTCAACACCAGGTAAGGTGGTTCAGTTCATTACAAAGCACTTCATTTATCTAACAGGTTTTCATTATGTTAAACAAATCCAATTTCCCTGTTAAGCATTCTTATTGAACCTTTGGATTTCCGTAACAGTATCTGATTCCTCTCCTGCTTGATGTTCCTAATTATTTCAATAATACTACTAAAGATGCCAAGTCTTATGAATACCCTGCAAAACAGCGACAGTTCCTTCATGGTTTCCAGACACTTCATCTACCTCAAACTGATGCTGAGTGTTAGCAACAGCTCTTTTGAAATGTAAATGGAATGTTCTGGAGTCCTATGGCTGGCACAGGTACTAATAGCAAAGGAGTAAACAGTCACCCAGCTGCACACTATATCGATGAAGCCCAGGTTTGAAGGTTGCTCAGCTCCTTCATCACGTAATCATGGGATGGTCTCACAGCTAGCATGTTACCATCAGCTTAAGGTCCTTAGCAGTTTTACTCACATTTTTCTTAGCTGTGCTTTTCTGTTCTGTCCATTCACAACTGACAGACTTAGGTGTAGTAATTTACACTTCTAGCTTCTGTTTATTTCAACTGTTTTATTTTGAAAATAAATCTATGTTTCCTCAATTTCTTTCTCTACTTTCTCATTATTAGTGTATAGGAATGCAAGGGATTTCTGTGTGTTATGGCAAAACCAATACAGTATTGTAAAGCAAAATAAAGTAAAAATAAAATTTTTTTAAATAAATAATAATAAAATAGGAAAAAAGAAAATAAATCTATTTGTTTATTTATTTTTGGCTGCAGTCATTTGTTGCTGTGTGTGGACTTTTCTAGTTGCAGCGAGAGGGGGCTGCTTTCTAATTGTGGTGCATGGGCTTCTCAAGGCAGTGGCTTCCTCGTTGCAGAGCACAGGCTCCAGGGCTTGTAGTTTCTGTAGTTGCACAATGCAGGCTCAGTAGTTGTGGTGCCTAGTTCTTCTGGCATGCCTGGCATGTGGGATCTTCCTGGACCAGGGATTGAATTCGTGTCCGCTATATTGACAGGCAGATTCTTAATCACTGAACCATCAGGAAAGTCCTTATCATCTGGTTTCACTCAGATCTGATTATTAGTATTAGATCTGATCCATTCTTCTAATGCATTTAAGTATTCTTTTAACTCATGTGTTCATTCATTTGTTCAAAAAAGATACGCCAAGCACCTATTCTTTTGCCTAAAACTGAAAATACAATAGTGGAGGTACTTGGAGATTAATTCTAATTATTCACCATTTTCACTGTTTCTTCAAGTATTGTATCATCTGTTCTGTGATCAATGTAAATTAATGTGACATATTACAGTATAGAAGGATGTTGCATTTGAGTCTCTTAATCTAATTCACCATATTAACATGCTATAATAGAGCAAATAATATTTTAATACACATAAATGTAGAAATAAAATTTTATAATGTTATTCACCTTTTCTTTTGTGTTAAGATAAAATAAAAAAGTCTAATGTTTATTTTTCCTAATATAAATGAGACATTTCACTGAAATCTGACATAATCTCACTTCAATTCAGAGAAATGAAACACTGTTTGTTGGCAAAATCTTTAAATATCTTCTAAGAATAGCACGAGTTATATTTGGATCTGCAATACAACAAACTCAAGTAGCAAAGAAAGCCATAGTTTTAAAAATAACTATTTCCAAAACTACAATATTTGGGATTTTTTTTTGCAAATGAAGGTAACAGCAGTATTTATTATTTATTTATGGATCCAATTTGAAGGAGCAGATAGTGATATGTTTCTCTCAAAGAGTACAAAGGAAAGCAATAATTTAAATTAGGAACTTATCTGGAATTTGTAGAAGTGTGTACAATTTGAAAATACACTTCATCCTCAAAGAGTGAAGAATTTGATGCTACTCAACACACTATGACAAATAAAAGGCTAACAGAATTACAAGCTAGTTCTTGTTTAAAAATACATATTAGATCAGAATTTCTTTGATAACAGAATTACTAGCTTGTTCTTGGTTATTTTTCTAACTCAAGCTCCTATCTAGTCAGTCGCCTTAACTTTTCCCAAGATAAGTGGGAAAAGTTATCTTGTGGACAAGTGGACATATTATTTTTCATATTCTTTATCTCTGCCATTAAGAGTGAGAAAAGTTATGCCTAGCATGAAGAAAGAAGGAGAAAGGAACAACAGCCAATTTAATTTTCTTCTGTGGTTATTTCTTCAAACTCTGAATTAACCATTTTTTGTTTAATTTATTGTAAATTTACCTAACAACTGAAGTTTTATATAGCATTTTAGTATAAGAACTAGAAAATTCTCCTGCTGACAGATTCAAGAAATTTGAGACTTATCTATTACATTCTTGCTTCATAACAATTAGAAACTTGGGATGTACTAGGAATACTTATACCTATCAAATTCTTATAAATGTTTTAATGTGGTTTCACAACCATTATTTATTTTGTAAAGTGCCTCTTAGAGGACATGAAAGCAGATAGAACTCTATTTTATAAAAGAAAGTTAATGATAAAGTTATTATAAATAAATTCAAGAATGTAATACAAA
>SJYC01112956.1:0-11909 GCA_006408675.1 Madoqua kirkii
ATTCACATGCCTTGATTATGTTCTTTCTTTTTGCCATTACATGCATAATTCAAAGTTTTTCCTTGTCATTTAATTTGGTTTATCAAGTCTCAATGAAAAGACATACAAACATCACTGAATTTAAAATACCATAAAATTTGACAGTATATATACTTGGGTTGATTGATATATAGTCATACCTCATTTTATTGTACTTTGCTTTATAGCATTTTACAGATATTGCATTTTTCACAAACTGAAGCTTTGTGGCAACTGTGTACCAAGAAAGACTATCAGTGACACTTTTCCAATAGCATTTGCTCATTCCATGTCTCTGTATCACATTTTGGTAATTCTCCCAACATTTCAAACTTTTTCATTATTACAGTACCTGTTATGGTGATCTGTGATCAGTGACTTTTGATGTTACTCCTGTATTTGTTTGGAGGCACTATGAATTGCGCCCATATAAGATGATAAATAATGGCTAAATATTACACATATTGTGACTCTACCACTGATCAACCGTTCCTCTTTCTCTCCCCTTCTCCTCTGGTTCTTCTGTTCCCTGAGACACAACAGTATTGAAAGTATGCCAACTAATAAGCCTCAAAAGCCTCTAAGTGTTTAAGTGAAAAAAAGAGTCACTTAAAATTAAAAGCTATAAATGACTAAACTTAGTGAGGGAGTCATGTCAAAACCCAAGACAGATCAAAAACCTAAGCCTTGTGCCAAACAGTCAAGTTGTGAATGCAAAGGAAAAGTTATTGAAGGAACTTAAAAGTACTACTCCAGTGAACACAAGCGTAAGAAACAGCCTTATAGGTGAAATGGAGAAAGTTTTAGTGGTCTGGATAGAAGAACAAACCAGCCACAGCACTCCCTCATGTCAAAGCCTAACTCAGAGCAAGACCCTAACCTAACTCTCTTCAATTCTATGAAGAATGAGAGAGGTGAGGAAGCTGGAGAAAAGTATGAAGCTAATAGAGATTGGTTCATAAGATTTAAGGAAAGATCTATCCATGACATAAAATCATAAATGCGACATTGAAGCTGCAGCAAGTTACTCAGAAGATCTAGCTAAGATCATTAATAAAGGTGGCTACACTAAACAAAAGATTTTCAATGGAGATACAACAGCTTTCTTTTGGAAGAAGATACAATAGAAGACTTTGATATGTAGATAAGAGAAATTGGTGACTGGCTTCAGAGCTTCAAAAGACAGGCTGACTCTCTTGTTGGAGACAGATGCACTGGTGATTTTAAACTGAGGCCAATGCTCACTTAATCTGAAAATCCTAGGACCCTTAAGAGTTATGTTAAATCTACTCTGCCTATGCTCCATAAATGGAACAATATAGCATAGACAATAGCACATCTGCTTACAACATGGTTTATCTGCTATTTTAAGACCACTGTTTCACCTACAGCTAAAAAAAAAAATTCAAACTGGTATTGCTCAGCGCTAACACACCTGGTCACCCAAGAACTCTGGTGGAGATGGACAATGAGATTAATATTGTTTCCACATCTGCTAACACAGCATTGATTCAGCAGCATGGAACAAGGAGTTATTTAGACTTTCAAGTCATACTGTTTAAGAATTACATTTCATAACAATATAGCTGCCATAGAAACCAATTCTTTTGATGGATCTGGGCAAAGTAAATTGAAAACCTGGAACGGATTTGTCATTCTAGATGCCATTAAGAAAATTTGTGACTCAGGGAAGAGGTCAAAATATCAACACTAACAGGAGTTTGGAAAGCAATGATTCCATTCCTGTGGATGACTGAGGACTTAAGACTCCAGTAGAGGAAGTCAACGCAGATGCGGTAGAAACAGGAAGAGAACTAGAGTGGAGCCGGAAGATGTGACCAGATTGCTATAACCTGATCATAAAAATTTAATAGATGAGGAGCTGCTTCTTATGGATCAGCAAAGGAAGCTGATCTTGAGAGAGAATCTACTTCCGGTGAAGATGCTGTGAAAACTGCTGAACCAACAACAAAGGATTTGGAATATTGCATATACTTAGCTATTAACGCAGCAACAGAGGTTGAGAGGATTGACTTCAGTTTTGAGAGTTCTCCTGTGGGTGAAATACCATAAAACAACATTGGGTGCTACAGAGAAATCATTTGTGAAACAAAGAATCAATCAATGCTGCAACCTTTATTGTTGTCTTATCTTAAGAAATTGCCATAGTCACCCCAACTTTTAGCAACAACCACCCTGATCAGTCAGTCAGCAGCCATCTACTCGGAGGCAAGAACTTCCACAAACAAAAAAGATTATGATTCACTGAAGGCTCAGATGAAGTTTAGCACTTTTAGCAAAAAATTATTTTTAATCAAGGTTAAGTGCATTATTTTAGACGTAATGCTATTGGAGGCTTTATGTTATAATCAAATGCAGTATAGTATAAACATAACTTTTATGTGCATTGCAAAATCAAAATATGTGTCATCCACTTTATTTTAATATTTACTTTATCTCTGTGTTCTGGAAACAAAGGCACAAGATCTCTGAGATGTATCTACAATTAATGATCTATTTTACTTAAATATCTCCAAATAAACCATGTAATTACACGTCATCATGACCCTTGAACATATGACCATTCAACAACTAGGTCTAATTTTTTTCAAGTTAAGCAGCCTTCAAATCATTTGAACACATTTCACCACTGAAACTCGTAATTTTTTGCATTCCCTGATACTGTTTCTCCCCTCCTTTGTTGAACTTCATTTTCTGTCTCCATAGTCAGCTGCTCTTGTTTATTATGTTTCTGTATATAAATTCACAGGTTCATTCAGAGAATGTCTTCCTTTTCTTCACAGCTTCATAATTTCTCACAGATTACCTGAGCATCTTAATGCACATGACTCAAAAATTTCTTTAGCAATGGTGCTATTTCCTTTGTTTTATTTTATGCATATTTCATTGTTTTGTTACCCACTCCAGTGTTCTTGCCTGGAGAATCCCAGGGACGGGGGAGCTGGGTGGGCTGCCATCTATGGGGTTGCACAGAGTTGGACACGACTGAAGTGACTTAGCAGCAGCACCAGCAGCATTGTTTTGTTATCAATTACATTCCTATATAGTTTCTCTGGCTTCCCTGGTGGCTCAGATCGTAAAGAATCTGCCTGCAGTGCAGGAGACCTGGGTTCAATCCTTGGGTTGGAAAGACCCTGGAGAAGGAAATGGCAACCCATGCCAGTATGCTTGTCTGGAGAATCCCATGGATGGAGAAGCCTGGCAGGCTACAGTCCATGGCGTCGCAAACAGTCTGACATAACTATGTGACTACCACTTCACTTCACTCATAGTTTCTACCTTGAGTTTAGTACAAGAAAAAAAGCATTTCAGATAGAATGTTTGAGAAATATTGGCATGTACATTTTCTACCAATTTTAATTTTTTCTTGTAACTCATGTTTAATCTGGGATATATTTTTATGACAGATGTTAGGTTAAGAAGCTGTGGTTAGTTCACACTGTTAAAGAAACTATATATACTTCTAACCTATGATTTTCAGTTCAGTTCAGTTCAGTCACTCAGTTGTGTCCGACTCTTTGCGACCCCATGAATCGCAGCACGCCAGGCCTCCCTCTCCATCACCAACTCTCGGAGTTCACTCAGACTCATGTCCATTGAGTCAGTGATGCCATCCAGCCACCTCATCCTCGGTCATCCCTTCTCTTCCTGCCCCCAACTCCTCTCAGCATTAAAGTCTTTTCCAATGAGTCAACTCTTTGCATGAGGTGGCCCAAGTACTGGAGTTTCAGCTTTAGCATCATTCCTTCCAAAGAAATCCCAGGGTTGATCTCCTTCAGAATGGACTAGTTGGATCTCCTCGCAGTCCAAGGGACTCTCAAGAGTCTTCTCCAACACCGTAGTCCAAAAGCATCAATTCTTCGATGCTCAGCATTCTTCACAGTCCAACCCTTACATCCATACATGGCCACTCGAAAAATCATAGCCTTGACTAGACGGACCTTAGTTGGCAAAGTAATGTCTCTGCTTTTGAATGTACTATCTAGGTTGGTCATAACTTTCCTTCCAAGGAGTAAGAGTCTTTTAATTTCATGGCTGCAGTCACCATCTGTAGTGATTTTGGAGCCTAGAAAAACAAAATCTGACACTGTTTCCACGGGTTGCCCGTCTATTTCTCATGAAGTGATAGGACCAGATGCCATGATCCTATGCCAGAACCTCTGATCTTATTGAACTTTAATTTGTGATAATAATGTTTTAGTTCATTTGGTGGATTTACCCAGAAGATATTCATATGATTATTAAAAAACTGAGAATATTATTGTAATATTTGGATATAATTTTAATTTTTAAAATATTTCTATTTTTGCATTACATAGGTTACTATGAATAACAGTAAATAAAAAGGGTGATATTACAAACACAGAATTATCCCAGAACAACTTCACTTCTGTCTATTCATTTTTGAGTAGCCAAAATAAATGGTAGCACCTTTGCTACCATTCTCCACACTAGAAACAAAGATTATATTGAAACCTAAATGTGATTTTTCTTAATGTTTTCTAATGACATCTCACTATTCTTACTAAGACTAAATGACTTTACTTGGCTTATGAAACCCTGTCTGATCAAATTCATCATTCCGCTTCTTTAGGTCTATTTCTTGCCATACCATCTCCTCTCCTGGTTCCAGACACCCTGGCTGCCTTTTAATGCCTCTCATCCAGAAGATTTCTACCACTCACTATGAGGACTTTGAACTCCATCTAGTTAGCACTCACTTTACTAGTTTGCATTTTTTATCCAGAGGCATTTTCATGAAGAGTATGTTAATGGCACAATTTCTTCTGTGTTGTATCTCACGCAAGATTCATATATTTTCTATGTACAATACTCTGATATTATATTTTACATTAAAATGTGAAAGAATAACTTCAATAAATTTAGAAATAAATTTCAAATTACAGGGAAAAAAGTGAAAGTAAAGTCGCTCAGTCGTGTCCGACTCTTTGCAACCTGTGGACTGTAGCCCTCCAGGCTCCTCTGTCCGTGGGATTCTCCAGGAAAGAATACTGGAGTGGGTTGCCATTTCCTTCTCCAAAGCTGTTATCAATCTACTTTTTAAAATACAAATGTTTGGCCTAGATACTTAAAGAGCTACATAGTCTCATAAACACATATATTTCATTATAGGGAGTATATGGTGGCATTTGGTGAAATAAACTTGTTTCCAGCTCAGATTAATTTTCTATTTTCTTCTTTCTTCACTAATTTCCTTTATCTTGTCTGTTTTTCTCATTCCTTCACATTTCTTAAATCAGCAGTGATATTATTTTTAAAAATATCTATAGATAGGTTTTTTAAAATATAGTGATTAAGAAGGTAGCTCTGCACTGAGAATAAATGTATCTGAAAACAGTCCCCACTATTGTAGCTCTGAAGACTTTGACCAGTAACTCAAGCTCCCTGTGTCTTAGTTTTCTCATTGGTTAAATAACAAATGTTTAAAATTTAAAAAATAGCACTGACTTTACAGGGTTATAGCAAAGATTATAGTGCTTGGTAGATTAAAAAATGGGAAATACAGTATTCAAGGTTCAGGATAAATAAAAGATGTATTTGATGCAGAGATATCTCACAGAAAAAATCAATTAATTTAAAATTAATTTTGGAAGATATTTGCTTTCAATGCACTCTAATGAAAGTAATGGATGTTCATAGATCCAAGAACATGACATCTATGATCAAAAGTAAGAAACTGCAATAAACTACTAGAACGTGTCAAAGTCCTATGAAATGTAGTAATTTCCTGTCTGTGTGCACTCAATTTTTGTGCAGTCACAGTAAGAAATGCAGGTCTCTGACACACTGGCCCCTGCTACTGCTCCTTAAATTTTGGCTTGAATCAGAGTTTGCCAGTATCTGGCCTAATTAAGCTTAACTGAGTGAATTATACAACAGAAAGAAATGGACCATCTGTTCAACCAAAACCAGAATGTTTTTCATTTCTTGGAAGGTACCGTGTTCTCTCCTCTCGTTGTTATTGTTTAGTCACTAAGTTGTGTCTGATTCTTTTGTGACCCCATGGACTGCAGCCCACCAGGCTCCTCTGTCCACAGGATTTTCCAGGCAAGAATACTAGAGCGGGTTGCCATTCTTCCTCCAGCAAATCTTCCAAACCCAGGGATCAAACCCGTGTCTTTGGCTTGGCAGGCAGATTCTTTACCACTGAGCCACCTGGGAAGCCCTGTTCTCTCCTTTGTGTGTGAAGTGTGTGTGTTAGGCTTTCAGTTGTAGCTGACTCTTTGAAACCCCATGAACTGTAGACTGTCAGGCTCCTCTGGCCATGGAATTCTCTGGGCAAGAATACTGGAATGGGTAACCATTCCCTTCTCCAGGAGATCTTCCCAATCCAGGGATCAAACCCAGGTCTCTTGCATTACAGGTGGATTGCTTACCTTTTGAGCAACAGGAAGCCTAATCTCTCCTCTATATGGACCTAACGGAGCATTATACATGGTATTTTCTCTGAAATCCTACATATCATTTCTTTCTTTACCTACCATCATATTTCAGATCTCATTTTAAATGTCATTTTCTCTAAGAAGACTCTGTGATCCTGTTAAGAGTACTCTCATACAAACACTATTCACTCTCTTAGCAATCTATACTTACCTGATCAGACAATTTATCATGCTTTACCATAATTACTCAATTTTCTGTTTCATTTGCTTGACTTTAGCCTCTTCCAGAAAAAGGACAGTGTCTGCTATGCTAAGTGTTAGGCCCCAAACAATCAGGATAGTGCTTTATATAAAATTATAATAATCAACAAATATGTAAAAAGATTAATTAAATGAGACTACATTGGGCATCTGAGATCTATTCCGTGTTTTCTATGTTTTGCCTTTATGATTCATCAGTTTCTTAACTTTATCCTCTATTTCACAAAATGGGCTTTTCTATTACCCTGTCTTATATTTACTCCCTCCAAATGCACTTTTAAAGCAGAAATTGTCAATCACATTTTCCTCTACAATAATCTTTATTATACTTTTCATGACTATCCTTTAAAGCTATTTGATCTCATCAAATGTCCTTCTGAACTTTAATAAATAAATAAGTTGAAGATATTCAAACTTCTCTTATTGCTTATGGAAAAACTTCAATGGCCTATGATTTTTGTCCCAATACAGAGATTGGTTCCTTGTCTGTACCTTATAATAAAGCTTTACAAGTATGTGAATTCATTTCATATGATATTTACAAAATGTCACCAGGCTTTTGATCAGGAAATTGACATTACCCTGGGTCCTGACTTGGTCCTGACTGTTTCAAGCAGAGGAATACATACCAAGAAGTGGAGGAATTGAAATAGTATGCTAATTATAACTTGACCTTTGGTCCCACACCACTATGTACTGCAGTGATAATGGGAATGAACTGACATGGAACACGTGGAACACTTTTTTTTTTTGGCTCATTAGCAATAGATAATACTCAAATCAAAGCAAATAAGACAACCTATTTTCCCTAAGCCACACAAATATAAAGATTTTCAATTCCATTGAGATGAGATCTGCCAGTACCTGATAAAACATATCTAGAGAGGAAGAAACAGAGTTCATCACTATTATAATAGAAGAAGGGGTGTTTGTCATTCTTCACAGAAGAGAGACAAGGAAGATTCTTGAATAACTCCTAGAAACAAACACTAACTCAAGTAAATTATTCTACTCCTTTACCCCTAAAATGGGAGGTCTGTGTTTGCCATGATGGGAGATGATGCCAGTTTATGCTACCAGTCCAGTAACCCAGCCTCCTCAAAGAAGAGGAAGGTAGCTGAACCACTGACTGTCCAGTACATAAAGGTTTTCTCTGTATAGAGTCTCTTGTTTCTAGAGAGTACTATGCACCAGCACCAGCTTCCCTGACACAAATATGAGATTTTGTTCAACCTGTTTCTTGGAGTTGCTGTAATAGTTGTTATCCCTATTGTATCAGGAGTCATAATAGGGGGAGGTCACAGTTTTTATCTTTATTGTCACATGTCCACATACTCTAAATATATACTGTGATAAACTGTAGCTTCTCAGGTATGTGACTGCCCCCCAAGTAAAGGGTACTTCACTTTTGAAACCAAAGTGGAGTGCAAAAAGGCCAAAGCTAGAATTCTCAGTCTGTCTATAATATCATACTATCTTGATCTCTGTGGCCTCCAAAGATGTAACAGGATCTTCATTTTCATAAATCACTTTCCTAAGAAATATGAGTCAAAAGTTGATGTCACCCTTGAACGTCATGTCATATGTATTGGTCTAGCAAAAAACCCTTGATATTTATGGTCTGTGGATAGGACCCAAATTTTTCCAGTCTTATATAAATTTCTATTTTTTTGTTTAGTTCAGTTCAGTCACTCAGGCGTGTCCAACTCTTTGTGAACCCATGGACTGCAATACACCAGGCCTCCCTGTCCATCACCAACTCCCAGAATTTACTCAAACTCATGTCCATCGAGTCGGTGATGCCAACCAAACATTCATCCTCTGCTGTCCCCTTCTCTTCCTGCCTTCAATATTTCCCAGCATCAGGGTCTTTTCAAAATAGTCAGTTTTTCACATCAGGTGGCCAAAGTATTGGAACTTCAGCTTCAGCATCAGTCTTTCCACTGAGTACTCAGGATTGATTTCCTTTAGGATGGACAGTCTGGATCTCTTTGTAGTCCAAAGGACTCTCAAGAGTCTTCTCTAACATCACAGTTCAAAATCATCAATTCTTTGGCACTCAGCTTTCTTTATAGTTAGCTCTCACATCCATCCATGACTACTGGAAAAACCATAGATTTGACTAGAGGGACCTTTGTTGGCAAAGTAATGTCTCTGCTTTTGAATATGCTGTCTAGGTTGGTCATAGCTTTTCTCCCAAGGAGCAAACGTCTTTTAATTTCATGGCTGCAGTTACCATCTGCAGTGATTTTGGAGCCCCTCAAAATAAAGTCTGCCATTGTTTGCACTGTTTCCTCATATGTTCGCCATGAAGTGATGGGACTGGATGCCATGATCTTAGTTTTCTGAATGCTGAGTTTTAAACCAACTTTTTCACTCTCCTCTTTCACTTTCATCAAGAGGCTCTTTAGTTCCTCTTCACTTTCTACCATAAGGGTGGTGTTATCTTCATATCTGAGGTTATTGATATTTCTCCGGGCAATCTTGATTCCAGCTTATGCTTCATCCAGCCCAGCATTTCTCATGATGTACACTGCATATAAGTTAAATAAGCAGGGTGACAATATACAGCCTTGAGGTACACCTTTTCCTATTTGGAGCCAGTCTATTGCTCCATGTCCAGTTCTAACTGTTGCTTCCTGACCTGCATACAAGTTTCTCAGGAGATAGATCAAGTGATCTGATATTCTCATCTCTTTCAGAATTTTCCACAGTTTGTTGTGATCCACACAGTCAAAGGCTTTGGTATAGTCAACAAAGCAGAAGTAAATGCTTTTCTGGAACTCTCTTGCTTTTTTGATGATCCAGTGGATGTTGGCAATTTGATCTCTGGTTTCTCTGCCTTTTCTAAATCCAGCTTGAACATCTGGAAATTCACAGTTCACATAATGTTGAAGCCTGGCTTGAAGAATATTGATGTTACTTCAGTTTATTAAAACAGTATTACATATAATCCTTTCAAGAAGCTTAGGGTGGGGGCTATTATCCACATTTTAAACCTACATTGAAACTCACCATGGTTGAATGATAAGTTCCAAGTAGTAGAAGTTGTAGGAGAAAGCGAGCAGCCTGGAGTCTGGGCTTTCTTACACATTCTCGAGTCCTTTACTAAATACAACCTGTCACACTTACACTGACAAAAAATAAATGTGTGCTTTATAAAAAAGAGCTGCTGTTTTAGACAAAACTGATTTCAAATGTCTGCTAAATAATTCAAGATCATGTGACCTTAGCCTCTTTTAGGCTAAATTTATCAACTATAATATAGGCAAATTATCGTGATGAATACAAGAGCTCTCTAATAACACACATGCATGTTTGTAGCTCAGTTGGTAAAGAATTTGCCTGCAGCGCAGAAGACCTGGATTCGATCTCTGGGTTGGGAAGATCCCCTGGAGAAGGAAGTGGCAACCCACTCCAGTATCCTTGCCTGGAAAATCTCATGGACAGAGGAACCTGGTGGATTGCGGTCCATTGGGTCACAAAGAGTTGGGCACGACTGAGCAACTAACACACACACATGCTTAGTCGCTCAGTTATGTCCAACTCTTTGTGACCCTTTGGACTGTAGCCTGCCAGACTCCTGTCCATGGGATTTTCCTGGCCAGAATACTCGAGTGGGTTGCCATTACCTCCTTGAGGAGATCTTCCCAACCCAGGGGTCAAACCCATGTCTCCTGTATTACAGGTGGACTCTTTACCCGCTGAGTCATTGGGGAAGACCCTCTAATAACATACCACCACCTGAAAATCATGATATGCAAAACAAACAGTAATTTATTCTTTAAAATTTTTTCTTTGTTTTCCCTTACATTTTATTAAAGTATAACAGCCTCAAAGGCTTTAAGTTTGACATCAGTTATCTTTGACTCTTTTCTCACCATTTTTAATCAGTTACCAGATATATTATTTCTATCCCTAAAACCTATCACAATCGTCTAGCTTTTTAATTTATATTTCCAAAAAGTATTTTCCTCTTTCCTTGTAATTGTGAAATTACAATTGACAGTTGTAATTACCTTCTTATGGCTCCTAGACCAGAAATGTTTCCAAAATAATGTCTCTAAATGCCAAAGCCATGCCCTCAACAAACTAGCCATACCCATGTATCAGTTCTAAATTTTAACAACCATGTATCTTCCACTGGCTGAAACAGAAGTATTTTCTCCTACAGAGAATATTTTCCACATTCTAACGCTATGTGCTAATGTTCACACTGACTGCTCAACTTGGACTCTTTCCTTTGTCCTTGTTGATGTGAAACTTTGAAGTCAGGACTCAGCTGTCACTTCTTCATACAAACTATCAATTGTAAGTTCAAATAGGGATAACTGCTACTGTGAATCTGTTTTATTTCATTACAGAATTTATTTTTACTAAATTTATTAAAGCATGACTTACTCTGTCTTGAATTAAAATGATTTGCCCATAAGCCTCACTGAGTATAGAACATAAATAACACTGCATTACTATTTCCCAGAGTCCTTACCATCAAGTGAGTTTATATTTGTTGAAGATTATTTTCCTTCAAAATATTTTTATCTTTGTCATATACTTTCATTTTAAGACCTTTAAAAAAGTCCTCTCCAGTCTTCTTATTCTAGAAAGATTCATTTGCAGGACTGCAAACATGAAGGTGAGGATGCATCAAACACTTTTCAATGAAGCCCAGAAAACAAATTAAGATGTGACTTTGAGAAATAGCACCAGTCAAACATAATTCTAGAACTGGGCAAACAAGATACTTCTTGTTTCTTTGGGGAGACTCTCATTGCCAAGGTTGAAAATGATGAAGTGCTGATTTCGATGAAAAGAGGCTCATGCATCTTGAGTTTTTTAGGTGGAAACTGGCCATATGTATGCATTAACTTTGTCATAATTTTCTAGTTTCTATAGCACATAAAACTTACTGTGCCTTTTCCCTTTGATATTTTTTAATCGGAGAGAACAATATTTTCTTAAAACTACAATCTAAGTCATAAATCAAAGCACAAGTGCTATGCTATAAAAATTCAGTGGCATTACTAAAGCTGAGATACTATTTACAAGAAAATGTAAAATTTTTGTCAAAGTAATAAACAGCTAGTGATTTCACTTTGGGTTGGGTTAATGTTAATTTAATAATAATAATTTTAGTAATTAGATTTCTGCTAGAATTTTTTCTTAAGGTACTTGAATGTGATTTAACTTTGTGAACAAATTAGC
>SJYC01112958.1:0-20377 GCA_006408675.1 Madoqua kirkii
GCCCCGGCTCTCTAATTACCCTAACCTCAACAATCTTCCTTCTGCTCTTAAACACACCAGAACCTTCCTTGTTTCTGGCTTTCCCCCTTGCTGTTCCATCTGCCTGGAGACCTGTGACGCTTGCTCTTTCCTTGGCTGATTCATTTCCTGTCCTTCTGGACTCTGGTTAATGTTACCTCCTTCCCTGATCCTCCTAGCCCATGTCAGTAGCAGCCCTTCATTCTCTCCTTCACGTCACTCTGCTTATTTCCTAGATGATATTGATTTCAGTCTTCAGTTATCTTGTCTGCCAGTGCATTCACTTGCTGATCTGTCACTTCCACTGGAATATCTCCTTAAATGTAGAGATTTCTCTGGCTTGTTCACAGCTCCATGCCAGAGTCAGGTCCCAGTGCCTGGGACAGAGCACTGACTCAATGAACACAAGTTGAGTGAATAAATGAATGAAGATCTGCACTGATGAAAATGTTTCCATCAGTAATTGAGGCTCACCAAGCAACACTTTTCAAATGGGGAGACCTGATATCAAGGGTACACATACACCATCTTAGAAAAGTCTCCCAAATAATTCCACTGCGCTACTTTAAGAGCAGATAAATTCTCCTGCCAACGACTCTTCTTGCACCACCCCCTTTTGCTTTCCTAAGTCTTCTCTATCTGATCCTTTAGTCCTGTTCTCAGCCAGCTCAGGAGACAGCTGCTGCTGCTGCTGCTAAGTCACTTCAGTCAGGTCTGACTCTGTGTAACCCCATAGACGGCAGGCCACCAGGCTCCTCTGTCCCTGGGATTCTCCAGGCAAGAACACTGGAGTGGGTTGCCATTTCCTTCTTCAATGTATGAAAGTAAAAAGTGAAAGTGAAGTTGCTCAGTCGTGTCTGACTCAGCGACCCCATGGACTGCAGCCTACCAGGCTCCTCCATCCATGGGATTTCCCAGGCAAGAGTACTGGAGTGGGGTGCCATTGCCTTCTCCGCAGGAGACAGCTAGTTAAATGTTTAACATTTGCTCCCTGAAGCTGCTTGAGCCTGAGGGCTATAAGTAAAAATGATTTAAAAATCTTGTTTTCTTTTTGAAAACTTGCAAGGATCTCTCTATATCTTTGAAGTTTGGGAATTTCACAGGATACACTGAGTGTCTTTTCCCCTTAGTTCTGCCTGAGGCTCCCTGAACTCTTTCCAGCTGAAGACTAGACCAGACACATGATCCACTTCACAGTTGTCTTCAGTTATTTGATTATTACTTTTCTCCCATCCATCTTCAGTTGTTCTTTTGGCTCTCCTGCTAATTACTATGAAGACCCCCTGATCCATCCTCTAGGTCTCTCTCCGTTTTATTCTTGAATCTCCGTTTCAAAATTCTCTTATGCATTTTTGCATTTGTCTTTGCACTGATTTGTAAGATATTTCTTCCAAGCGGTCTTTCCAAACATGAATTTTGATTTCAAGAGTAACTCTCCATTTTCTCAAATCTTCCATTGAATTTTTCAATTTTGAGACACTTTCCCCTACAAAGCCTTTGTCTTCAGTGACATTTCTCTGAGAAGAATGTTCCTTCCCTACTAAAGTTTTGTGTTTTTCCCCCTCCTCCTTCCAATTATTCTCCCTCATGGGAGCCACATCTTCTAATTCTCTCAAATTACTGAGTGTCATTGAGATTACATTTTAATTTTTTTCTCAGTTAAAAATTTATTATGATATACATAGGTATAATCCCCATAAGTATTGATGTCTTCAATGCTTTTTAAAGATGTAAATAATCTTGAACCAAAAAGTTTAATGGATTTTGATATACTCATTTACTCAAGAAATATTCTGAATACCTGTTGTATGTCAGGCCCTGATTATTATGGATTAGGGAGAACAGCAGAGAATGTGACAAAGCCATCGTTTTTCTAGACATTCCTGCTGGGGAGGAAGAAAATAAAAAGTTAACAATTTAAAATAGAAAATAATTTCAGAGGGTGAGAAATACAACAAAGAAAACAAAGCTCACAAGGGAAAGTGAATGACAGGGTTTGCAATTTTGCATGTGGAAAGTGGGAGGCCTCTCTGAGGAGGATATATGGGATCAGAAGCCTGAATAAACCTAATTTTCAGTGCCATTTCTTCCTGAGTGGTCAGAGATTAAAAGTTTGCATAGACTCATGGTGGCCTGTTAGCACATGACAGAGGTTCCCAGTGGGTGTGGAAAATAGCATGATCTTTGTCATTCATGAAAGACATTACCACTTTAAATAGATTCCTCCTATGTTCAGTTCAAAATGTTTATTGTAATTATAATAATACCCCATTATTGAATATTGAATATCTAATCTTTACCATGTGCTAGGGGCTGTGTATATTATACAGTATATAAATTTCTCATTGAACCCTTCAGTTCAGTTGCTCAGTCGTGTCTGACTCTTTGCGACCCCATGAATTGCAGCATGCCAGGCCTCCCTGTCCATCACTAACTCCCAGAGTTCACTCAGATTCATGTCCATCGAGTCAGCAATGCCATCCAGCCATCTCATCCTCAGTTGTTCCCTTCTCCTCCTGCCCCCAATCCCTCCTAGCATCAAAGTCTTTTTCAATGAGTCAACTCTTCACTTGAGGTGACCAAAGTACTGGAGTTTCAGCTTTAGCATCATTCCCTCCAAAGAAATCCCAGGGCTGATCTCCTTCAGAATGGACTGGTTGAATCTCCTTGCAGTCCAAGGGACTCTCAAGAGTCTTCTCTAACACCATAGTTCAAAAGCATCAATTCTTCAGTGTTCAGCCTTCTTCACAGTCCAACTCTTACATCCATACATGACCACAGGAAAAACCATAACCTTGACTAGACGGACGTTTGTTGGCAAAGTAATGTCTGCTTTTGAATATGCTATCTAGGTTGGTCATAACTTTTCTTCTAAGGAGTAAGCATCTTTTAATTTCATGGCTGCAGTCACCATTTACAGTGATTTTGGAGCCCCCAAAAATAAAGTCTGACACTGTTTCCACTGTTTCTCCATCTATTTGCCATGAAGTGATGGGACTGGATGCCATGATCTTTGTTTTCTGAATGTTGAGCTTTAAGCCAACTTTTTCCCTCTCCTCTTTCACTTTCATCAAGACGCTTTTTAGTTCCTCTTCATTTTCTGCCATAAGGGTGGTGTCATCTGCATATCTGAGGTTATTGATATTTCTCCTGGCAATCTTGATTCCAGCTTGTGCTTCTTCCAGCCCAGCGTTTCTCATGATGTACTCTGCATATAAGTTAAATTAAGGAGTAAGCATCTTTTAATTTCATGGCTGCAGTCACCATTTACAGTGATTTTGGAGCCCCCAAAAATAAAGTCTGACACTGTTTCCACTGTTTCTCCATCTATTTGCCATGAAGTGATGGGACTGGATGCCATGATCTTTGTTTTCTGAATGTTGAGCTTTAAGCCAACTTTTTCCCTCTCCTCTTTCACTTTCATCAAGACGCTTTTTAGTTCCTCTTCATTTTCTGCCATAAGGGTGGTGTCATCTGCATATCTGAGGTTATTGATATTTCTCCTGGCAATCTTGATTCCAGCTTGTGTTTCTTCCAGCCCAGCGTTTCTCATGATGTACTCTGCATATAAGTTAAATAAGCAGGGTGGCAATACACAGCCTTGACGTACTCTTTTTCCTATTTGGAACCAGTCTGTTGTTCCATGTCCAGTTCTAACTGTTGCTTTCTGGCCTGCATAAAGATTTCTCAAGAGGCAGGTCAGGTGGTCTGGTATTCCCATCTCTCTCAGAATTTTCCACAGTTTATTGTGATCCACACAGTCAAAGGCTTTGATGTAGTCAATAAAGCAGAAGTAGATGTTTTTCTGGAACTCTCTTGCTTTTTCTATGATCCAGTGGATGTTGGCAATTTGATCTCTGGTTCCTCTGACTTTTCTAAAACTAGCTTGAACATTAGGAAGTTCATGGTTCACATATTGCTGAAGCCTGGCTTGGAGAATTTTGAGCATTACTTTACTAGCAGGTGAGATGAGTGCCACTGTTGACACAATAAGCTGAGGGCTATTTATGTTTCCAGTCTACATACCAGTATTATGAAACCTAGAAATGTAAAGCTCATTGGCAAAATGGTTAGTTAGTAGCAGAACCAAGATTCGAATCCTGGTTTTCCTGTTTCTAAAATTAATGCTTTTGGCTATGAGGCAAATGTGCTAGGCCTGGGGATATAAAAATATGTGCACATTTCCTTCACTGAAGAAACTCATTATCTCATGTAATAATAGTAAATGATCACATCATGTGATGAATGCTGAGATTAAGAAAAGTGTAAAACATAATAGGAGACAGGAGGAGGTGATTTAACCTCACAAACAGGCTGATACATAAAGAAGGCTTCTAGAAAGAGGAGATTCTAAAGTTGATCTCAAAAGATGTGGAGGTGACCAAGGGGGTGGGGTGGGGGTGTGGGGAGAGATTCTTGGTAAAGAAAAGAGCATGAACAAAGGTGCTGAGGTATGAATATTGCAGAGGATCCAGAGAACTCTGAGAAGTTCGGTATTGCTGGAGCATGAAAGATGGGGCAACCCAAGCAAGAGGTGGTGCATTCCAAAGATGTGTGATCATGGAGAGTTGCATCCCATGTTAAGAAGTCTGGAGTATTTTCTGTTAAAATAAACAGTTGAATGCATTTAAACAAAGATCTAGGTAAGACTTAGGCAAAATGCTCTGATGATCATTTTGAGGGTGAGTTTGAGGCAGAAAGACAGGACTGGGGTCTGATCAGTTAGGAAACAACTGTAGTGGTCCAGGGAAGAGATGATGATTGTCTCCTCTAAGGTGATGGCAAAAAGAATGGAGAACAGGAGGAAGCTTGAGAGATGTGGAGAAAAAATCATTAGCATGCAGAGCCTGATTGGATGTTGAAATTGAATCCTCAGATTTTGGCTCAGATGATTGGTAAATATAGGTTTCATCAGCTGCTTTGGAGAACTGAGGAGGAATAGCACAAGAGAGAAGGTGGGCAGAATGTGAGGCAACCGTGCATTTGTGGTGCTTTTGAGACACCAATTGGCATGTGTTGGGTGTCTGCAGCTTACCACAGAGATCTGTGCTGCAGATAGGGATCTGGGACTCTCAGAAACTCACCAAACATTAAAACAATAAGCATGAATGAGATCATCCAGAGCAGCTTGTAGAAGAGTGATGGGAAAACAAAATAGATTAGAGAGGGCATAACATTCAAGCATATTCCAGCAATACAGCTAATGTTTATAAAACAAGTTACAGAAACTATGACTAACAAGATCGCCCTTTTTGGTGGGACTAAACAGAAAATGTTATGAGAAAGGTTGTTATGAAAGAAAGAAAGGAAGCAAGTGAATAACTAACAGTGAGAATCCATGGGTGGAGGCAGAAAAGTCATGGGTCCAGGAGAGATCTATGGAGAAGAGATGACCAGGAAGTGGACAGGGGGTAGGTTGCTGATCCTTCCAGGAATGTTTACATTTTAAAGATGAATATGTTCTTCATTCAAACCATATCAGTCCAAGTATCTGATAAAGACAAGCTCGGAATCACTAAAGTAACACTCTCGGGGGCTTACTGTTAATGCTTTTTACCTGAAGGTCAACCTTGCATATCCCCGGGCCAAAGTCCCAGGGTCATAGAGCTTCTGGGAAATCTAAATCAAAAGGCGAGAATCAAAGTTAACTTTTTAAAATCAGTTTGTCCTGTTGCTTTCCAGTGCCTTGGGAAGCTACATAAACAAAGACATTGATACCTCTGAATTTAGTTGTCTTTCTCTTCCATTGGAAGTTTCATCTAGGCATCGGAAAGCTGTGGAAGACACAGTATTCCACGGAGATGGTTTCTTTTTTGACATTATAATTGGAACCCAGTACTTCTTTGTTACTTGGTAAACTTTGAGTGGCAAAAATAACATCAATATGACAGGTTAGATGGGAGTTTTTCTGAAAGATCAGTGATAAGGACTGGCTCTTAAAAGAGAAATAATCTTCATTTCACATGGCAACCTAATGACGATGAGGACAGATGGTGACAATCCTCATTCTGGAATTCAATCAACAACTATTTATTGATCTCCTATTTTCACAAAGAACACAGACTCTGGAATCAGATGCCTGAGTTCAAGACCCAGTTTTTCTGTGTACTAATGTCTTATCCTTGGGAGAATGCCCAAGCCTCTCTGAGCCTCAATTTCTTCCTTTAGGGAATGAGGAAAAGAATTATATTTAGCGCAATGGGTTGTTATGGGGACCAGCTGATATGTGAGTCAGTTAGTGTTAGGTTCTACTGCTGTCATTGTTTCTGATATTTTTGCTGTTGTTATTATTTTTGCTATGATCATTATCACTTCTTGGTGACCCTCAGGTTATTGTATAGTTTCCTTCTTTTCAGGATGATTTTATGGTGTTTCCCAGAAATGGGTGATTTTCAAAGAAATGCCCAAAGTGGTGCCCTGAGCATGTTAAGTCTATCTGATGTACTCAATGTTTATAGTTTTATGACTTCTCAGTGGAACCTGTGGGGAGAAAGGGAAGAAAACAATGATGGGAAGGGAAGTGAAGGGAGCTGACAGGCAGGCAGGAGAGAGAGGAGGCATGGAAGGGAGCAGCTTATTGTGCAAAGGAGGTGCCATCCATTTGCCTCATTGTTGCAAGATTCACTCACTTAACAAATGTTTATAGAATGCTTACTGTGTGTCAGGCATTTTTCTAGGTTCTGGAAATGCCATAATAACTAAAAAATACAAAGTCACAACCTTCATGAATCTTATATTCTATGGGGTATGGGAGGGGAAAGGTAATAAAATATCAAACACATAATTTCAGTTAATGGTAAATGCTACAATATGAAGAAGACAACGCTGGTTGAGTTGCTAGAGACTGGCTTAGGGTCTGTGGTGGAGCTTCCTTTGGGTCCTGTGGTCAGGAAAGGCATTTCTGATTGCTGAAGAGAGGCCAGACTTGTTTGTGGGATGGTTCTCAGCCAGCACTGACATTTCACTTCATGTGGTGGATCTATTGGCCCATTCCCTTGCCTCTTCTTCATAAGCTCCTCTCCTCCAGGCAACAATTTCTACAGGGAAATTTGGGAGCCAGACTTGTGTGTGCATTGCTCAGCTAACTTCCTTACCTCTTTTAGGGCAGAATGAAGTATCTGCAAAGAATACGTAGCTACTATGCTCAGAATACCAGACCACTTGACCTGCCTCTTGAGAAACCTATATGCAGGTCAGGAAGCAACAGTTAGAACTGGATATGGAACAACAGACTGGTTCCAAATAGGAAAAGGAATACGTCAAGGCTATATATTGTCAGCCTGCTTATTTAACTTATACGCACAGTACATCATGAGAAATGCTGGGCTAGAAGAAGCACAAGCTGGAATCAAGATTGCCAGGAGAAATATCAATAACCTCAGATATGCAGATGACACCACCTTTATGGCAGAAAGTGAAGAGGAACTAAAAAGCCTCTTGATGAAAGTGAAAGAGGAGAGTCAAAAAGTTGGCTTAAAGCTCAACATTCAGAAAACTAAGATCATGGCATCTGGCCCCATCACTTCATGGCAAATAGATGGGGAAACAGTGGAAACAGTGTCAGACTTTATTTTGGGGGGCTCCAGAATTGCTGCAGATGGTGACTGCAGCCATGAAATTAAAAGACGCTTACTCCTTGGAAGGAAAGTTATGACCAACCTAGACAGCATATTCAAAAGCAGGGACATTACTTTGCCAACAAAAGTCTGTCTAGTCAAGGCTATGGTTTTCCTGTGGTCATGTATGGATGTGAGAGCTGGACTGTGAGCACTGAAGAACTGATGCTTTTGAACTGTGGTGTTGGAGAAGACTCTTGAGAGTCCCTTGGACTGCAAGGAGATCCATCCAGTCCATTCTAAAAGAGATCAGTCCTGGGTGTTCATTGGAAGGAATGATGCTAAAGCTGAAACTCCAGTACTTTGGCCACCTGATGTGAAGAGTTGACTCACGGGAAAAGACTCCAGTGCTGGGAGGGATTGGGGGAAGGAGGAGAAGGCGACCACCGAGGATAAGATGGCTGGATGGCATCACTGACTTGATATACATGAGTCTGAGTGAACTCTGGGAGAGCTGGTGATGGACCGGGAAGCCTGGTGTGCTGCAGTTCATGGGGTCGCAAAGAGTCGGACATGACCGAGTGACCGAACTGAACTGAACTGAACTGAAGGCTTAGTTTTCTGTGATTGTGGTTTTCAGTCTGTCTGCGTTTTGATGGAGAAGGATAAGTGGCTTATGGGAGCTTCTTGATGGGAGAGACTGAGGGGGAATCTGGGTTTTGTGCTGATGGGTGGGGCCATGCTCAGTAAATCTTTAATCCAATTTTCTGTTTAAGGTGGGGCTGTGTTCCCTCTCTGTTATTTGACCAGAGGCCAAGCTATGGTGGAGATAATGAAAATAATGGTGATCTCCCTCAAAAGTTCCCATACAGGCATTGCTACACAGGAATCTGTTTCCCCAGTTCTGTGTAAGTTCTAGTGGACATGACTGAGCGACTGAAATGATACTGATGCTTCTTAGTGCTTTAAGGTTGTTTTTTTATGTTGGGGTTGTGTTGTCTTTTAACATTTTTATTTATTTATTTTTGGCTGCACTAGGTTTTCTTGCTACCTGCAGGCTTTCTCTAGTTGCAGAGAGTGGGCTTCTCACTGCAGTGGCATCTCATGCCATGGAGCACGGGCTCTGGGTACATGGGCTCAGCAGTTGTGGCACAGGGTCTCAGTTGCCTCAGAGCATGTGCGATCCTTCCAGACTAGGGATTGAACCCTCGTTCCCTGCATCGGTAGGCAGACTCCCAACCCCTGGACCATGAGGGCAGATCCTGTGCTTTAAGTTTCACAAGGGCAGAACTCTCTTGTTCTTTCTCGAGTTCTGGGATTCAGTATTAGGAAGTCCTCATGCCTTCGTATACCAGACTCATGCTCAAAAGCAGTGATTCCTCAGGTGTGGTCCATGGGCAAATGGCATCAACCTCACCTCAGCACTTGTTTCTAACAAGTGCATTTCTAATGCAGACACTGAGGCCCCAGCCCAGATGATCTGAATCAAAAGCTGTGAGGATGGGGCCCAAGCCTCTGTGGTTGAACAATTGCTCCAGGTGATCCTCATGATATTTCAAATTTGAAACTGGCTCAAGGGCAGTGTGACTTTCTGTGACACATGGTGCTCTGCCATTAAGAAGGTTTGCAATCAATTTGGCAGGTCAGAATCCAAGAGCCTAGATCAGCAACCAAGAGCCTGAACTTGAATGTCAGAGGTTTCCCTGTTCTTTTGTCTATCTCAGCATTCCCCAGCCTCAGAGTATTTCAGTTCAGTTCAGTCGCTCAGTTGTGTCCGACTCTGTGACCCCATGAATCGCAGCACGCCAGGCCTCCCTGTCCATCACCAACTCCCAGAGTTCACTCAGACTCATGTCCACTGAGTCAGTGATGCCATCCAGCCATCTCATCCTCGGTCGTCCCCTTCTCCTCCTGCCCTCAATCCCTCCCAGCATCAGAGTCTTTTCCAATGAGTCAGCTCTTCCCATGAGGTGGCCAAAGTACTGGAGTTTCAGCTTTAGCATCATTCCTTCCAAAGAACTCCCAGGGCTGATTTCCTTCAGAATGGACTGGTTGGACTGGTTAATTCTTTGTTGCGTGACTCGTTTCATGCACTGTAGGCTGTTAAGCAACATCACTTGTTTTTACTTCCTAGATGCCAATAATGCTCCCCCCCACCCCAAGTTGTGACAAACTGTCTTGTTGTTGTCGTATCTGACTTTATGTGACCCCATGGACTACATTGTGCCAGGCTCCTTCATCCTCCACTATCTCCCAGAGTTTGCTTAAAGACATGCCCATTGAATTGATGATGCTAAACATCTAATCCTTGGTCTCCCCCTTCTCCTCTTGCCCTCAATGTTTCCCAGCATCAGGGTCTTTTCCAATGAGTTTGGTTTTTTGCATCAGGTGGCCAAAGTATGGGAGCTTCAGCTTCAGCATCAGTCCTTCCAGTGAATATTCAGGGCTGACTTCCTTTAGGATCGACTGGTTTGATTTCCTAGCAGTCCAAGACAGTATCAAATACCTCCTTGGATGCAAGATCATCGCTGGGGGAGGACTCCTGATCTATTTGCATTAGTTGAGAGTTTATCTTACTGACTATTCTCAATGTTCACAAAGTAAATGATTTCCTGTAAAAAAACAACAAGGGCCACCTCAAATATGTTTGGATGGGCTCAATGTAAACACTGGAAAATCTTTAGAATCATATGTGTCTTATCAAAGTTGTCATGTGAGTTAGGTATTATTATTAATATTTTAGTTATTATTGTAAATGAATAAGACATAGAACATGAAAGGTCTATTATGAGTCAGTTATTGTTAATATCACCATTTATTTGAATTATTAGTCTTCTTATCTCATGAACTGTCTATACAGAAATGAGTTATTGTTAATCTATTGTCACTCCTTTCATCTCTTGAAAGACCTGAAATTGCCTGGATTTTACACATGCACTTTCTCCCTTTAAGGAGAAAGAATCATAAAGAATTAAATTCTCATCAGTTTTGCTTTAGCACATATTCCTTCCACTTAGAAAAATGTAGTGAGCCTGCTATTAAATTCATCTATTTTCCTCACTCTCCTGAAGGGATGATCAGACACATCTGGATAGCTTCTTTTCTCCTCCCTCCAAATCTCAGCAACATACTCTGCACAACCTGTTTTTTATAAGGGAAAGCAGGTTCTATCCTTACTCCTACCCCATCCCATGAACATTGTGGTCCGCGTATGAAAAGAGAGACCCTTTTCAAATAAACTCCTTGGAGTGTGCCAAGATCACAGCTGCTACTCATGTCCTTAACTTTGTAACAGCAAACATCTGAGTCAAGAGGGAGAGTCAGTAAACCATCCGGATGTTTTGTTGATGCTTGACCATGCATTTAGAAGTTGTGCAATGTCTGGATGACAACCTAGGATTTTGGCTTCTATGGGGCTGTTTGGTATTGTGTAGACACAGGCCTTATCTTAACATGGCCATAATTTATGAGTTCAGGACTTAAAATTCAATCCAAATCTTTTGGAGACTGGATCCACTCACTCCTGAAAAAACGTAAGTATGTGTTTTTAAAGCAATAAGACTTGGAAAGTTTATTAAAAAGTCTCAAAAGACATTTGGACATCAAATAACTCTTAAAAACTCAATGTTTTTGTGATTTAAATGAATAAGAAACATATGGATTAAATTTCCTTTAAATTGCTCGCAAGATTAAAAATCGGGGGGAAAAAGTGCTCAGGGCCAAATGTGTTTTGGGTTTTTCAGTCCCAAGTGTGGTTGAAACAGAGCTTGAGTCATGAATAGCACCCACACTGCTGCTGGGGTACCCCCTCCTCAAATCTGTTTGAGGACTAGAGTTTTATTCACAGAGCATTTGCTCTCACTCAGCCAAGCAACCGCACAGACCACTGAACACAGCCGTAATAACAAACATCAACAATTAAAATATCTGCTAATTTGCAGCTAGCCAAAAACAAATAGCACACTTCAAAGCAAGCTAAAGATGGCTCTTTTTAACATTCTGCAGAATCTGAAAGTGATTAAAAGAGAAATTACGTCTGAGAAAAGAGTGGCTTCAAGTGTTATTTAAAAGTGGGCAGGGATGGACCTTGCAACAGCCAAGCCAGCTTGAGCAGCCACCAAGCTCTGGGCTTGTCACCCTTGGGCTCAGATACCAACTTAAATTCATCTCTGAGGGCTCTAAACTAAGCCAGAGAAGACCAGCTTGGCAGTCATGGTGTGGATGAGCCTGGAAACTTAGTTCTCCACCATAGGGGGTCTTCATTTGGTTTCTGCAACACACCTAACACCTACTCTTGCCAACCTAACTGGCAAGAATCAGTTTAATCTTGTTGGTGACCAAAATATACCTTAAAATGTAAAATGTATGCCTTAATCTGATTGCCTTTTTCATATCAGGTTTTTTTTTTTTTTTTGGGTGGGGGTCAAATTTTATTCTTTTAGAAAATCCCTTGTCTTTTTTTTTAAAGGCACAATGATTTTTATTTTGTTATTATTTTTTAATTAATTTATTTTTGGTCAGGCCAAATTTGGTATTGCAGGGGATGCAAGATCCTAGTACCTAGCCCAAACCCATGCCCCCTACAATGGAAGCACAGTCTTCACTGCAGGGAAGTCTGCAGGAGACAAATTATTTGACCTTCTATTTCTGCTTCTTCAGATAAAAATAACAGACCCCTTTTTTTGAGTTTATCTTTCTTTATCTAGACCCTGGAGGCAAAGAGATCTCTGAAGGAAGGATTGCAAAGTCTGTCTGACCTTGCCTTCTTTTCCTAATCGACTGTCCTGAAGAAAATTTCCACCCCACTTCCTCTCTACCCCTTCTTGCCCCCTGTCCCCAGCTATAATCTTCTGGCTTATATTTAGGAATTTTATTACAGTTAGGCGTGCATTTATTATCTCCCTTTATTAAGTTTCCCATCAGATCTCTGAAACTCTTATGTTTCGGAAAGTCACTTATTTGTTCAGCAAATATTTGCTAAGCTCATACTATGCACCAGGTACTTTTCTTTTTTGGCAAATTAGACATTTTACTTACTTATTCATTTGTCTGTGCCACAGCACATGTGGGATCTCAGTTCCCTGACTAGATTCAAACCTTTGCCTCCTTCATTGGAAGCACAGAGTCTGTACTACTGGACTACCAGGTAAGTCCTGCCAGGTACATATTTGTTGGAGATACATCTGTAAAGAAAACAATTAACAGTAGATGAATAAATAAATGGATATTCTAGAGGAAGAGTCATCATGAAGGACTGAGTGCAGAGCTAGTTTTTATTTTGGTGTTATAGGTGGTGAGTGAAATGAGTGAGGCTGATTCAAGGCAGTTAAATGGCAATCCGTTGATTGATGGACATATTTTATACTAAGGTGTGAATGACTGATAGCACAACTTAATAACAAAATTTCTTTCTCTTCCTAACCCAAAGAAAAATATCTTTTCCCAAACAAACTCCAATTGGTGATCTTCAACCAGCACTAGGAAGTCTTTTTGGTGAGAAAACATCAGTTTCTTATCTTGTGCTCTCCAAGTAGCAAAGCTGGCCCTGCTTTCTCTACACTATTCTACTGTAACTTATAGATGGTAACTCCATTTGGTCTTAGCCTTCAGCTTTGTAGAGGGCCTTCATTAAGAGTCATTTTAGGCAACCTTCTCTGGATCTTCCTCTGTCTTGCTTTTTTCCATATGTGTTCAAATTTTTGTATATAGGTACAGCAGGTAGTTTTTTGAACTGTGGTGTTGGAGAAGACTCTTGAGAGTCCCTTAGACTGCAAGGAGATCCAACCAATTTATTCTAAAGGAGATCAGCCCTGAGTGTTCTTTGGAAGGAATGATGCTAAAGCTGAAACTCTAGTACTTTGGCCGCCTCATGTGAAGAGCTGACTCATTGGAAAAGACTCTGATGCTGGGAGGGATTGGGGGAAGGAGGAGAAGGGGACGACCGAGGATGAGATGGCTGGATGGCATCATGGACTGGATGGACGTGAGTTTGAGTGAACTCTGGGAGCTGGTGATGGACAGGGAGGCCTGGCGTGCTGCGATTCATGGGGTTGCAAAGAGTCGGACATGACTGAGCGACTGAACTGACTGACTAACAGCAGGTAGTGGGGCTTCCCAGGTGGCTCAGTAGGTAAAGAATCCTCCGCTAATGCAGGAGACACAGGATATGCAGGTTCGACCTTGGGTTGGGAAGATCCCCTGGAGAAGAGCATGACAACCCACTCCAGTATTCTTGCCTGGAGAACCCCATGGACAGAGGAGCCTGGTGGGCTACGGTCCATGAGGTCACACAGAATCGGACAAGATGGAAGTGACTTAGCGCACATGCACAGCAGGTAATAGTATCAAAGATGAACTTATTCGCAATTTGTTTCTGATTCCTTATGACCAGTGACTGTGACTTGTACATTATCATGCTTGTCACTCTAGGTGACATACATCGATTACGGACCACAAGGAGGCATCAGTCCTAAGGTTTTAACAGAAAAAAAGAAGAAGATGATGAGCAATGAATGAAGGTCATTGGTCTCAAGGAACACATAATCCTCATTGTATTATTTATTTCAAATTTTCCTATCCTTTAAAAAATTAAGATAGCATTTATATACAGTGAAACATATAGATCTTAAGTGAAGTATAACAATCCACTAAATGTCAATTGATATTTGATATACGTGTATATAGGAATATACCCATTTTGATCAAGAAAAAGAACATTTCCATTACCCCAGAAAAATTTTTTTAATGCCCCTTTTCAGGCATATCTGCAACCTATCCCCCAAATAAGCAACCATTGTTCTGATTACTATTGTTACAGACCAGTTGACCTGTTCTTGAACTTTATGCAAATGAAATTGTATGGAAGGTACATTTTATGACATCTTTTGTTAAAAATACTATTTATGAGATTAATCTACCCTCTCTGTATTTTGTGTTTGTTCAATACCTAACAAACAACATGATAAAGAAGAATGTGAAAGGCAAATCAAGAATACAGTCTAAGCTCATTTGGTAAATATCCAGATCAAGATTTAGAAACACTTGGTTAAGGGGATAGGTGCTTCTCATTTCTATCTCCATGAATCAAGCCTTGTAGAAGTAGGGGCAGTATTAATATTTCATTGCAATATCTATAATGCCGTGACCATGGATGTATTTAAAAAGCTCCAAAGGTGCATCTAAATAACATAACCCAGGTGGAGAACTACTGTCCTGTCATGAGTGTGAGAAAGGCAACGGGAACTTACTGTCTTTCGGTGGGTTGCAATTTCTACTTGCTTCTTTATGCTGTGAATATCTCACTGTGATTTTAGTACTTATAATTCATGTTTTATAGACTCTACCTTCTAAAAGTCAGCTGACAATTCTATGCTTTGAAGAAGCAGTGATCTGTGTCAGTGGTGAAGAAAAAACAGGGCTATGTTGGCCACTCCATTGAGGACAATTCCTTAAGGCATGATAAAGGTAGTTTTGACTTTTTATGATTTTTCTCTGTATTAGTTGGAAGGCTGTGCTGTGATAGCAGATTAATTTTAGAATGAATGGAGATGTACTGCTTGTTCAGATTACAAGTCCAATCAAGAGATACACATTGCTCAGATTCTCAAGCTGACAGCTTACTGTGTTTGGATTGGCTAGTCTCTGAGGTCTCCAAAGTAGGGTATGAAAAAAACAGATGCTTTTAATGATCAGACCTGGGAGTGACTTTCATCAGACCTCAAACTTTGCTGCATCTTAGAATCATCAGGGGAAATTTAAATTTTTTTCAATATTCAGGCTGTGCCCAATACCAATTAAATCAGAATTTCAGGTTGAGATTCATGTATCAGTATGTTCTAAATTCCTCTAGATGATTCCAATGTGTAGCTGAATGTAAGACTCAGCAGCTTACATCACTGCTGCTCACACTGCATTGGCCCCTGAATGTATACATATTTATCTCCTCCTTCTTGAGCCTCCCTCCACTCCCATCCAGCCCCTCTAGGTCATCACAGAGCTGAGTTCCTGGTGCTATATAGCAGTTTCCCACTAGCTATCTATTTTACACATGGCAATGTGTATATGTCAGGGTGATTCTCTTGGTTAGAGTTTTAACCAAGGGACCAATGAGCTATTTTAACTTGGATCAGTTATGATGCAGGGCAAGTGTGGATGAGATCAGGCCAACGAGAAGAGTCTCTGAGGTCATTTGAGACAAGATGGCGGTGGCCTGGATTAAGGTGGCACAAGAATAGATGTGTTTGAGGGAAATTTAAGAGACTGAACACAAGGATTATAGATCTGAATCATGAATTGCACAGTGTGGATGAGATAAGTTTAGTAGGATTCATGAGTTTCTTGTGTAATCAACCAAATACTGAATGGGGGAGTCACGAGGGCAGTTATCAGAGGGAAGCGTGAATGACAGTGAAATGAAGAAATGGAGTAGTGTGCAAAGGTACCACTTTCAAGAAGTATGTTTCAGAATGGTGTGATGTAGGGAGAACTGGGACACTGACTTGTCTAGTTACGTAGCACAGAATTTGCTTTGCACTTGACTGTTGTCCTTTGTGTCTATAGCTCCTTGGGGAGTCACTCGACAGGAGAAGGTGAATGTTAATTTAGAATACCAATGCCTCACTTTGTACTTAAATTGAGACTCCTGGCTTAGCCAACTGTTTGCCTGTCTGCCTATCTAAGAATCCATATCATGTAAAGAAGAGTAAAAAGCTCAGCATACTCAATATAGGAAGTTAAAAAAAAAACAAAACACCCTCTTGACTGAGTTGGCTTCGTCCTGGCTAAAAGGCATTGGCTCAGGAAAATTCTCTTGTAAACCTTTGCTTTCCTTTCTGGTCCAGGAAAATGTTGTCTTACGTGCCTCAACATTTTGAATGGAAATTTGGAAATACTGACCCAGGGAGTAGTCTACCAATGTTTTTGAAATCTGCCTCACGCTGTGACCTTACCACTAGATCAAAAGACATTAAATCCTTCTTCTCAATGCTTACTAAATAATCTGGTATATAGTAACTGTTTTAATGATTTTTGGCTGTGACCTATATCGGTAATGACTTTTAAGTTCTTTCTTCCCTGCAATGGCTATTTCCCAGGGTTCTCTGAGTGGCTGGTGGACAAGTCAGTGCAGGAATGTTCTCAGACTGGTTCAGTCTGCTTCTAATCTTCCAAGGCACAAATTTTCTCTACTAATAGTTTTTTTGGTAACTGAGATGTAATTCACTTACCATGAAACTCAACCCTTTAAAACCTGCAATTCCACGATGCTGTTATGTGAGCCTTCTGTAACCTTCGAAGGTTATTCAACTATCAAATTTCATTAACTAAATCCAGAACATTTTCATCACCCCAAGAAGGTCCTCAAATCCATTAGGAGTCCCTCATTAGTCCTACCTCCTACATGGTGGCAACAACTAATCCACTTTTTATCTCTATGGATTTACTTCTTCTGAACACTTTCTATATGGAATCACACCTTCTGTAGCCTTTCATGTCTGGCTTCTTTCCCTTAACAGTGTTTTCAGGGTTTGCTCATGTTGCATGGTATATCAGTACTTCATTCCTTTTTAAGGCAGAATGATATTCTGTTGTATGGATATACCACATTTTATTTATCCACTGCCAGTTGATGGGCTTTTAGGCTGTTTGCACATTTTGGCTATTATAAAAAATGTTTCATTGTTCTCGCAGTTTTAAGAATAGTTGGTGAGTAGACAGAGCCTTCAAGTTACAGAAGGCTCATAGAACAGCTGGGTTAACCAAACTCTGAGTCTCCTTTCCTTTTGATTTCCTTCACAAACCTACAGATGCCTTGCTTCTAGGTAGAAAAGACTGTCAATGCAGAAAAATCTTGCTAAAATATAGTGAACTTTTCTTTTTAATTAATTCAAAGCAAGGGGAAAACGAAAACAAATCCAGTCACAGTGTAGCTCATTTTGTGGACAGTTGCAATAAAAAATCTCTAAATTTCTAGATTTCCCTCAATAGAAACAGGTGGTCAGGAATCTGCCCAATTTTAGTGGGAGCATGTGTTTTATTTTTTAAGCAGGAAATAGGAAGAGGGGAGAAAAAAAATTGTTGATTGCACCAGGGACTTACATGACACTTCAGTTCCTCCAGCTGATTCCCCCAGCTAGTATTTTCAGACTCTTGAACTTAAGTCCTTCTGATAATGCCAAAGGCACCCCATTCTGAGATGATACATTTTTGGATGGATCTCTCTTGGACACAGGTTATTCATGTTTGTGTATTAGTTGCTAAGTTGGGTCCAAGTCTTTGAAACCCCATGGACTATAGCCCACCAGGCTGTTCTGTCCCCGGGATTGCCCAGGCAAGAATACTGGGGTGGATTGCCATTCCTTCTCCAGGGTATCTTTCCGACCTGGGGAATCAAACCCTGGCCCAACCCGGGGATTAAACCCTGGTCTTCTGTGTTGCAGTCATATTCTTTACCCTCTGAGCTACAAGAATCCACCTGCAATGTGGGAGACCTGGGTTTGATCCTTGGGTTGGGAAGATCCCCTGGAGACGGGAACAGCTACCCACTCCAGTATTCTGGCCTGGAGAATTCCATGGACTATATAGTCCATGGGGTCATAAAGAGTTGGACACAACTAAGCAACTCTCACTTTTAAGAGCACCTTATATTCATGTTTAGGTCTTCCCAACCCTGACCACGACTTTCCCTAAGCCAGCCCAAGTTAGTGTCTCATCTCTGTCCCTTGTCCTGTGCCAAAATACAGAAAGATTTGTTTTTTTTGGCGATATACATTCCTCGAGATTTGATCTCAGTCATGGTATCTTATCTTTCCCTGAGGCTGCAGCTTCCAAACTGCTTCAGGAGGCGGGCCATGGTGGATAAGTACAGAGACTGGTGAGTGGACATCAGGTTGCGTGCTTGGAGCCCAGAGAGCATGTACCACTTTTGCACATTCCAGTGTTTGAGGGTGCACAATTGCACGAACAAACAGAGCTGCCCACAACTGGCTAATTGCAGAGGCAATCACCACCCCGGCTCCTTCCAAATGAGCAGAGAGCAGCTAATTGTGCTCACAATTGGCTGATTGAGCTCACAGTCAGTAAATTGCTGCTGTAACTGTTTGTGCATACAATTTTGCACCTGGGAGTAACTGCGGGCGATGGGGTCTAACACACTTTGAAAGAACATTAAACAGTACAACATCCAAGAAATCCAATCCCATCCAACCAGCCTGGGGAATTTGAGCTGGGGAGGGGAGACACACGTCTTAAATTGGAGTTGGGGTATCTCAGACTCTGAAGCTAAGCCCCAGGGTACACATTACAACTTAGCGCTCTGCTCCTACCACTTCATATATCTCTGGCTTCACACTCAGAGCTCACTGCTCAGCCAGCAAAACATCTCAGTCACAGGAAGGGTCAGAGAGTGTCGTGCTGAGAACAGGAGTTCTGAACTCAGGATACCTTGGTTCAAATTTGAGCTTTTCTCTGCTGGGGAGCCCTGGGAAGCTTCAATTTTTTTATCTGTAAAATGGCTGTGGCGGCGATAAAAGTACTCAGGTCATAGGCTTGCTGTGCAGATTAAATAAAATAATGCCTGAAATTGTGACTACGTAGATTTACTCAAAGAATGTTTTACTTATCTACTTTTTGATTGACAATATCAATCAAAATTTGGGCATCACTTGCTACCCCATGGAGTGCCTTACACTCTGATTTTTATGACGATTGCTGATACACTGGTGTTAGCATTAAAGGGATTTTTGTTTTTCTCCATGCTAGCTACAGGACTCGGGCCAAGTTGCTTAATTTCTGTAAGCCACAGTTTACCAATCTGCAAAATGGGGATGAACATGTCATCATAGGTAGATAGGCAGCCCTGTCTCATGAGACTGTTGTGAGGATTAAGCAAGGCAATGTAAGTGAGTGGTTGCTTCCTAAGCATTTTGTAAGTGCTAGCTCCTGCTGTTTTAATTACTATTATGAGGTTCTGGAGAAGATACTTGAGAGTCCCTTGGACAGCAAGGAGACCAAACCAGTCAATCCTAATGGAAAACAACCCTGAATATTCAGTGGAAAGACTGAAGCTGAAGCTCCAATACTTTGGCCACCTGACTCGAAGAGCCAGCTCATTGGAAAAGACCCTGGTGCTGGGAAAGATGGAAAGCAAAAGAAGAAGGAGGCAGCAGAGGAGATAAGATGGTTAGATAACATCACTGACCCAATGGACATGAATTTGAGCAAACTCCAGGAGAGAGTGGAGGACAGAGAAGCCTGGTGTGCTGAGTCCATGGAGTTGCAAAGAGTCTAATACAACTTACTGAATAACAATAAAGCTCTGTGAAAGGAGAATGGCACCGGGGCTGGCATTTGGGGGACTTTTAGCCAATACTACTATGTAACTCATGCCCACAGTGTGTCAAGCTCCTGCCCGCTGCCCTGACTGGATGGACTGTTTCAGAGAAAGGAGGTATGTGAGTTCTGTGGCCGAGTGTCACGCTTGGGCCCTTCTCATATCTATGTAAGGAGACAAGTAAGGTTTGAACCCAGAGAGACACAGGGCCCTGCTCCTTGTGTGTGCCTTGCCCTGGCTCATTTCTTGGTCCCTGATAGAGATGATTTTATAGGGTTCTTACTCTCAGCAAGAGAAAAGAGATAAGGACAAGCTTTGGCAGGATCCGGAAATTAATCCAGGGGAGGCAGACATTGTGTCTCTAAATGTAATTGAATCTCCCTGGTGTCTGGTGGGGGCGGGGGATGGAGTGCAGACCTTCTGACTTTAATGTCTGCGGGGGTGGGGTGTGGGACAAGGGACGGGGAGGGGAGAG
>SJYC01112959.1:0-13788 GCA_006408675.1 Madoqua kirkii
TGGTAGTTGTGTGACCTCCTTACATAAGGCATGTAACTCAGCTTCATAATTAGGGTGACCGCAAGTCTCAATTTGCCTGGAATATTTTGTTTATATCTGTTGTCCCAACATAATTATAAGAGAATCTTCTTTCATTCTTAAATGAAATCCTGGTTTGAATGATAAATTGTGTGATCACTCTTCATTACTTTCAGATCTGAATCACAAGATGTTCAGGGTTTTCAGGAGATGCTGGAGAAGTACCCCTAAAACCACCTGGTACTTAGTAAATGTGACTGTGCCTTTTGCATGCAACTTCCTATTTTCCAATCTCAATTCCTCTGGTCAGGAAGGCTACTTTTGCTTGTGGAACTCTTTGCTCAGGATGCAGCCTGAGATGATGTCAAGGTAGACCAGTAAGCATGGACCATTGTTTATCCAAGCCCTCGCCCCTGCCACATGTAACTGGCATTTTAAGGGCCTCCAGACTGGGTGAAAGCCAAGTTAAAGGGCCTCTGCTACCCTAGAAAAATTTTCATCTCTATCATCAGTATTGGCAGTACAAGTATACTTGATTGGATTAAGGTGTCTTGACTACAAGCAACAGAAACGGCATCTTGATTAAATGGAAGGAAGTGAAGAAAGAACCTAATTATAAAAGTAGTTTGCAGAATCAAAGGAAAAATTAAACCACCAAACTTCAGAAAGAAGAGGGCCCAGAGTGGTTCCTGTGATTGTTGGTACAAGGGTAAATGAACGGGTACCTTTTTGAGAAACTAAAAATACACAGAAACATAATAATATAATGTAATGTAATATAATATATATACAGAAGTAATAAATAAACATTAATCTCTCTCCCCATCCAGTTTTGATAATAGTATTCATTTGCTATATTTGCTATTTGCTTTTGGTGAAGTTTTTATTATTATTTTGTTCCTGTTTTGTTTGGTTGAATAAACAAACAAAACCAACTTAATTTCCCAGGCTCTAGTCTTATGGCAGAAAGTGAAGAGGAGCTAAAAAGCCTCTTGATGAAAGTTAAAGAGGAGAGTGAAAAAGTTGACTTAAAGCTCAACATTCAGAAAATGAAGATCATGGTGACTGGTCCCATCACTTCATGAGAAATAGATGGGGAAACAGTGGAAATAGTGTCAGACTTTGCTTTTTTGGGTTCCAAAATCACTGCAGATGGTGACTGCAGCCATGAAATTAGAAGATGCTTACTCCTTGGAAGGAAACTTATGACCAACCTAGATAGCATATTCAAAAGCAGAAACATTACTTTGCCGACTAAGGTCCGTCTAGTCAAGGCTATGGTTTTTCCTGTGGTCATGTATGGATGTGAGAGTTGGACTATGAAGAGGGCTGAGCACCGAAGAATTGATGCTTTTGAACTGTGGTGTTGGAGAAGACTCTTAAGAGTCCCTTGGACTGCAAGGAGATCCAACTAGTCCATTCTGAAGGAGATCAACCCTGGGATTTCTTTGGAAGGAATGATGCTAAAGCTCCAGTACTTTGGCCACCTGATGGGAAGAGTTGACTCACTGAAAAAGACTCTGATGCCGGGAAGGATTGGGGGCAGGAGGAGAAGGGGACGACCGAGGATGAGATGGTTGGATGGCATCGTGGACTTGATGGACGTGAGTCTGATGAACTCCGGGAGATGGTGATGGACAGGGAGGCCTGGAGTGCTGCGATTCATGGGATCTCAAAGAGTCAGACACAACTGAGCGACTGAACTGAACTGAGTCCTATTCTCTCTACTGTTCAGAAGTAAATAATGATGTGAGCTTGTGCCTCCTTCCAGGGTTCCTGATTTATGTGCATTTCTAAGACCACTATGGCAGACAAGTCCCTCTCTTGGCCCTACTGTCTGTATAACTCATGTCCCTAGAGCCAGGTTCTTGGGACTGTGCTTCTGATGGGCATGACCTCTGTCACATGCCTACTCTCAGGGTCCCTCAGAACTTTTATGGACCTGGAGTGATTATGCCCTTGAGGGCTCCATTTTCCATCAGAAAAAAATTGAGAGTTCTATGTTACTATTGTTATAAGGACAAATATAATAGTCTGGTTTATATCCTTTTTTTTTTCTCTTGATTTCCATAGAGATCGTAACATTCCCTGGTCTCCCAAAGGTATTCTGGGCAGTAGACTCAGTACCTATGTGACTTATGGAAATAAGTTGGCCACTCCCATTCTTGAGGTCATTCAGGGAAAAGGCTAGGCCTGTGGTTGGCATTTCCCATAGAATCACATGAAATGCTACTTCCCTGACATAGTAATGCTGAGCAGATAAAATCAGGAGACTTCCATGAAGCCCTCTAGGGTTCTCAGGGGCTGGAGCCCAAGGTCTAGGTGTAGACACAGCCCTGTTGTGCCACAGGCCCAAGCTTATTCTGAGAAATTCCTCCACATTCCTCCCTTGAGCAGACTCTAGGCTGGGTCAGGCTCCTGGAGGGGTACATCTTCCCTCTTGTGACTTTCAGACATCCTTGATCCCATGTGGTAGCATTGAGGATTGTTTTCTACAGCTTTCACTGGGAAAGCCTCTCCTCTCTGCCCACCTGTGTTAAGTTTCTTCACTTGCTCCTTTAAGGAGCAAGGACTGCTGCTCTGTGCTATTTCCCAGACACTCTGTGATGTCCCTTAGAGCTCAGAGATTGATGAGGTCACACCTGGACCCTGAAAGGCATCACAGTGTCAAGTGGAACAGACCACTTCTTGAAGTACATGTGGCACGATGTAGTGAGGACATGGGGTAGCTAGAGGCCATCCTTGATTCTCTGAATTACAGAGGAGATCTAACCCCTCCTGTTCCTTCTGGCTCAACTCATCTTTGGGAGGTCATATTCACTAGGACCCACTCTGTCTCCCTTGACTTCTTTTTCATCAAGTAATAAACCCTATCTTATCAGTTCTATGCTGTGCATATTTTAAGAGCCATTTACCAAATCTGAAAACAGGTTATGATTGATTGCTTCTTATGAACACTTTTGGCCAGGTAACAGTTGGGACATGACTGTCATTACCTTCACATACATAAACCTGGCCTGAAAACTCTGTTGATACTTTCAAGATCAGGAGAGTGTTTGCAAGTCACTGGCAGAGTGGGGGTGGTCAGTAACCTGGAAGAAGACCCCAGAGACTGTAGCTCTTAACCAGTAGTATTGCAATATAATTTTTTATGTATGCCAAGAGCCATAAAAATAAATCTGAAAGAGCTTTTTAATAATTAGAAAATAAAATTTCAAAGGCATCAGGGAATACTGTGCCATGATTTAATTGGTGGCATTTTTTCTTTCTTAATAGTGTGTAAAATAATGATGTCTTTAATCAATGATGACTTAGATTTGATAAAATAAGTCATAACTACAAACCTCACAGGGGCTCCAAGGGGATCACTGTATTTTTTTAAACACATAACATAGTGTCTGGTCCTTAGTGGTCCATATGTATATATAGACTATCTAACATAGTTATTTGAAATATATGCACAAAAGAATGGAAGGAGGGAAGACAATACACTAGTAATAGACTTAGACTATCTTTCTATTTCTTATGACTTTAATTGCAGATAACACCAGGAGTTTTCCTGAAAGCAGGGGCTGGCCAACTTTTCCTGTAGAGGGCCAGGAACCTAAATAATATATCTTTTGGGTTTTGTGGGCCATATAGTTTTTGTTACAACTGCTCAACTCTGCTGTTTTAGCATGAAAACGGCCATAGGCGAATGCTATGGCAAACAAGCAAACGAGCAGCTGTGTGCCAATAACACTTTATTTACAAAAACAAGCAACTGGCAGGGTTTCACCTATGGGCCACACTTTACCAACTGCTGTGTGTGTGCATGTGTGTTTGTATGTGTGTGTGCACGAGTGCTCAGTTGCTCAGTCATGTCCCACTCTTTGCAACCTCATAGATTGTAGCCTGCCAGACTCCTTTGTCTATGGGATTTCTTAGGCAAGAATACTGGAGTGGGTGGCTGGTTCCTATTCCAGGTGATCTTTCTGACCCAGGGATGGAATCCATGTCTCTTATATCTCCTGTATTGGCAGATAGGTTCTTTACTACTGAGTTACCTGAGAAGCCCACCAACTTCTCTAAAGCAGTGGTTTTCAACTGTGAGTGTGTACAATAAGGTTAAATTTCAGATTCCTGAGCCCTCCTCCTGATGGCTCTAATAAAAATAGTGATTTTTTTTTTAGAGACACTTATAAAATATTTTGATAAATTAGTTACCCTTGGAAGGTACATGCAACTCTTCTAGAAAAACTCTTCCTGGAATATAGGGCAAGAGCCTCAACAAGCAGAGGTCAGAATTTCTTGATATCCTATTTATCCTGGTATAAGTACTTTCCCTTTATTTGGATGGTATCTGGAATAGTCTTTGTATTATTAAAAGTTAAATTGAATGGGAAGATTAGACAGTTGTTTTAAGAAGACAGATGTCTCATCACCCACCCAGGTTAAAAGATAAATGGTCCAAAAATGAAATTATAGCCCTTTAGTTCTTTAGTCAAGAGGAGAGTCCTCATTCTAATGGGTAACAAGAGTCCCAGAGGCCAGGACTGGGCCCAGGTTGGGGTTGTAGTGAGAGAAGAAACCACTGCAGACCAAGCCTTGTCCACTGATGCCAGAGTCTGAAGTGCTGCCTCGTGTGCATGTCTGTGCGGACCCATACCAGGGAAACAGTCGATTTAGAGGAACTAGCCAGGCATCTCTTCAATGAGCCTATCAGGATGGTGACTTCTTTTCAGAGAACAAAGCCCTCTTAAATTTGTTAGTTTATTTGTTCAAGAGACAAGTAAATGGTTTTGAAAAATCTGTGTGAGATTTTAATCTGGTTAATTGTTTTTCAATACCTCTTACTTGGGGATATTAACCTTTTCAATACTACAGTTAGTCAGGAAAATGCAGGGAATGAGAAATCATCTGGTAATATAATAATGATAATATTTATGTACTGGAGACAAAACTAAGACCTTCCATGCATTGATTCATTCAGCTCTTAAAGCAACTCTCAATGTAGGTTCTACAATTATCCCCAAGAACCAAAGACTCTCAGACTTTAGATAGCTATACAGGGCTACAATTAATAAGCATCAGAGCCACGATTGAAGTCCAAGAGGAGAAACCAGGATTCACAAACTGACTGGGGTTGGACTTACCCTGAAGGATGAGACTTCTAGGGTGAGGATGAACAAAATCTGGGTTCTCTTACCAAAGGAGAAGAAAAATGGCTGGACAGATAATTGACAGTGTTGCTAAAAGTGGGAAACAGTATGGCACCCATTTATTCAAGGTAAAGTCTGAGGTATTGTGTCAGTTAGACTGGGAAACAAACTGAATATCAAGGGCTGTGAGAATGCACAGTAATTGGAGCTTTTGTATATTGCTGGCAGGAGTGCAAAGTTGGTCCAGCCTCCCTGGGAGAGGGTGTGGTGGTTTCTTAGAAAGTTACACACTCACCATGGCACTTAGGAATCCCACTCCTAAGTGTTTACCCAAGAGAAATGAAAAGAGATGTTAACCCCAAAATCTGTGTGTGAAGGTTTATAGCAGATTTATCATGCCACACTGGTAACAACCCAAATGTCCTTCAGTTTGTGAATGGGTAAACAAGCTGTGGTATGTCTACACAATAAAATATTGTTCAGACATGAGGAGTGAATAGCTGATACGTTTAACAACATAGATGAATCTCAAATACATTCTGCTAAAGCTCAACATTCAGAAAACGAAGATCATGGCATCTAGTCCCATCACTCCATGGGAAATAGATGGAGAAACAGTGGAAACAGTGTCAGACTTTATTTTGGGGGGCTCCAAAATCACTGCAGATGGTGACTGCAGCCATGAAATTAAAAGACACTTACTCCTTGGAAGGAAACTTATGACCAACCTAGATAGCATATTCAAAAGCAGAGACATTACTTTGCCAACTAAGGTCCATCTAGTCAAGGCTATGGTTTTTCCAGTGGTCATGTACGGATGTGAGAGTTGGACTGTGAAGAAGGCTGAGCACCGAAGAATTGATGCTTTTGAACTGTGGTGTTGGAGGAGACTCTTGAGAGTCCCTTGGACTGCAAGGAGATCCAACCAGCCCTTTCTGAAGGAGATCAGCCCTGGGAGTTCTTTGGAAGGAATGATGCTAAAGCTGAAACTCCAGTACTTTGGCCACCTGATGGGAAGAGTTGACTCACTGGAAAAGACTCTGATGCTGGGAGGGATTGGGGGCAGGAGGAGAAGGGAACAACAGAGGATGAGATGGCTGGATGGTATCACTGACTTGATGAACGTGAGTCTGAGTGAACTCCGGGAGATGGTGATGGACAGGGAGGCCTGGCGTGCTGTGATTCATGGGGTCACAAAGAGTCGGACACGACTGAGTGACTGAACTGAACTGAACTGAACTGAAAGCAGCAAGACTCACAAGGTGAAGTTGCATGATTCCAACCAGCAACAGGCAGGAAAAGGCAAGACCATAGGAACAGAAACCAATCAGTGGCTTCCAGGGATAGGGGTAGGGTTGTCTACAAAGGGACACAAGGGAATTTGGTAGGGAGTGGTAATGGAGCCGGTCTGTATCTTGATGGTAGTGGTAGTTACACAACTGTGGATTTATCAGATTTCATTGAATTGTACACCAAAAGGAAATTTCACTTTATATTAAAAATGTATCTTAATAAGTTTCACTATAGTGAAGTCATGGGTGTCTTGTATCTTGGGATACCCAATGAAGGACCATCTCCCAAGCTTTTATCTGAAGGAGCCACCCAGTTCAGAAGGACAGAAATTCCAGAGAGCAGGCAAAGGGGGCTCCATGATAAGCCCACCAATCAGACCTCATGCCTGCCTCACAGAGTCCGGGCTTTTGATACCAAGATAAAGTCTGTACCCCATGTATAGTTGATCAAGTCCTTGTCAAGAATGGTTCAGGAACTGGAAAAACACTGAATCTGCAAACAGGTGATGAAATAAAGTCCAGCTGAAGCAGTCTGGAGAAGACAAAACCTGACAGCTGATGTCCTGACCGAGGGCCTGTGTTTCCCAGTCTCCCCAGTATGAGATACAGGTGATGATGTAAGGAAAGAAACAGAGATACAGGCAATATGAAGCACTGATGTGCTCAGGCGCTCTCTCTGTTGGGACAGTATTTTTATGAGCCAACCAAGCGTGACCATTTCTAACCAGGAAAGAGCCTTCCAATAACAAACTATCTTCTATGCACACCACTCAATGAGCTTGCTTCATCTTCATCAGTTAAATTCTCCCTATTTCCCTTCTCCAGTAACCGACAAGGATCTATTTTTTATTCCATGAGAAGGAGAGGGATTTTGGAGGCTGAGAGTGGTACGATTGGGATTTGATGTCACCATCCTCATAACTCAGGTTTGCCACTTCTGTCCCCAAGACGCTGGGCCTCGGCAAAACCTCTAACCTCAGATTTTCCCCAAACGCATAATAAGGAGAAGGGTCTTTACTTATTTATGATGAACTCTGTTACTTGCATGAGAGATGTTCCAATGTAAGTGTTATTACAAGGTCCAATTTACTGTCCAGAAAGAAGCAATCCTGATAGAAATCTTTCATTTAATTAAAATTGATTTTAAAATTGCCTGATCAATAGTGAGTTAAAAATTCATCCTAGCTCAGTGAGGGGTGGGGGAGAGGTCCTGAACGTCCTGAGTGAAGGGGTTTTGGCTTGAGAGACGGGCTGGGCTTCTTCACTGGCCTTGCTTAACTGGCCAAAGTCTGGCGCCTTCTCCTGTGGTCCAGATGGCCAAACCCTCCCTGAGACAGAGAGGACGCATGGAAGAATCAACTCTCATTTCTTGCTTTTTGAGCAGGAAAGCTCTAAAAATGAAACCAGCCATTCTAGTTAAGCCTTAGCCATTTCATTTACTGGGTACCAATAAAAAAATTTACTTCCTTACTTTTGGACACATTTCCTTAAAAGTTGCCTTCTACAGGTACTGAAGGTCGTTTCTCTGTATCCAGTCACTTGTTAGAGAAGCTGGTACTGTGTCCGGCCCTCCCAAACCCTCCACCTCCACGTGCCATCATCTGCTGAAACTTGTCAGTTCAACCCCTGCCTTGTCTGTCCTTTTCCATCCCCATGGCTCCTGCCCTGGGTCAAACCCCCTTCACCTCTCACCTGAACATTTTAATAGACTTTGTGCTTGTCTCCCTGGCTATAGTTGCCCACCTGTCTAATCCACTCTCTGTGCTCTGACTTGAGAGATCTCCTTAAAACAAGGTCATCCAGGTCGCTGCTCCTCAAAAATATATGATGATTCCAATTTTAATACAGAATTAAGTCCAAATGTCCTACGGGGCATCCTGAGACATCTATAATCAAGCAAATAATGCCCTTTCCAGCAAGTAATGTCCTTTCCAGCAAGTAACATTCGCTACATGTTTCCCAGGAGGATACTATTCTCTCCTCTCCTTCCAGATTCCACCCTCAGCACTCTGAGAACCCATCACACTCTCCCAGTCTCTGTGGCTGTGCTCACGCTAGTTACCCTGTCTCCAACATACATTTATTCTCTTGACAAGCGTTCATTTGGACAATGCTATGTGAGTTGGGGAGAGGTGGTGTGTCTGATGGAGGAGGCCCCTGCTCTCCTGGAGCTGACATTCCAGTGAGGAGGTAAGCTATTTGAAAGTAGATAAAGAAATGAAGTATAGTAGTGTTATGAAGACTGTAGTGTTATTTAGTTGCTAAGTCGTGTCAACTCTTTGTGACTCACGGACCGTAGGCCGCCAGGCTCGTTTATCTATGGGATTCTCCCAGCAAGAACACTGGAGTGGGTGGTCATTTCCTTCTCCAGGGGATCTTCCCCACCCAGGGACTGAACCCACATCTTCTGTGTCTCCTGCTTTGGCAGGTGGATCCTTTCCCACTGTGCTATCTGGGAAGCCCACAGAATGTGGTCCTTTTGTGAATGAAGTCAATATGGTGAAGAGAATGCAGGCTGGGGGCAGGGTTGAAGGGGCGGTAGCCAGTCATGAAGGCAGGATGAGATTTCAAAGTGAGAGCCTTTAACCTGAATTGGAAGGATGTGGGCACAGCTTCGGTGGGGCGGGGGGGGGAGTGTATTTAAGACTTGTTAGCAGAGCAGGCAGAGGGGACAGTGATTCTAGAAAGCCAAGGTGGGAGAGACAGTATACTCTAGGAAATCCGACACATTTAGAATATAGGGAATTTTTTTTTTTTTTAATATCAGGGGATGAAGATAGGAAGTCAAGTGCCAGGTCATGTGGGACTATGCAGGCCATGGAAGGGGTCTGAATTATACCCCAACGGTGTTGGTTTCCTGCATGTGTGTGCTAAATCACTTCAGTTGTATCTGACTCTTTGCGACCCTATAGACTGTAGCCCCTCAGGCTCCTCTCTCCATAGGCTTCTCCAGGCAAGAACACTGGAGTGGGTTCCCATGCCCTCCTCGAGGGGATCTTCCAGACTCAGGCATTGAACTTATGTCTCTTCTGTCTCTTGCATTGACAGGCAGCCTCTTTTACCGGTAGCGCCACCTGGGAAGCCTCCTGGGGCCGACGAAACGAAGTATTACAAACCAGGTGACTTAAAACAGTAGAAACGTGTTGCCGCACAGTTCTGAAGGCTGGCAGCCTGAAATCAGGTGCTGGCTGGCCGGACGCCCTCCACGGGCCTGGGGCGGCTTCTTCCTCACCTTGTCCAGCTTCTGGTAGCCCGGGCACTCCTTGGTTGATAGCAGCATCACTCCAGTCCCTTCTGTGTTCATATGGTTGTCTTCCCTCTGTGGCTACATCTGTTTCCAAACACCCTTTTCTCATAAAGATACCAGTCACATTGGACTAAGGCCCACCCTAATGACCTCATCTCCACTTCATTAAATCTGCAGAGAATCTATTTTCAAATAAAGTGATGTCACTTTCACAGGTTCTAGGAGTGAGGACATCAACACACACACACACACATACACACACGCACACACACACATTTATACTGTTCTTTTTTTTTTTTTTTTCATTGAGAGGGTGGGGAACAGAATTTGACCCATAACTCAAAGTGATAGGGGAAGCTTTTAAAAGATTTCAGGAATGGGCAACTCTTTCTATTTCACTTTGGGGATAATCCCTTTGGTTTCTGGTAGAAAATGAAGCAGGTGAAGCCAGGGATTAGACTTCCAGGTGTGAGATGATGGTGGCAGCTGACTTGGAGATAAGTGGGTGTATCCAGATGTGTTTGGCCCCAAACAGACAGGACCAGTCATGCACATTCTAAGTATAATTCACATTCTATACCCTCCATGGTGCCCTGCAAGTCTTTCCTTTTCTTTGTGCTTCCCTAGCCTTTGGCTGTACATTTGCTTGGCCTGTATTCAGTTTTACCCTGTTTTAGAATTATATACAGTGCTGCCTCCAGGAAAAAGGGAGCAAGTGTTAAAAGCTGCACTTACAGGGCTCCTTGGAAGGCTAAGAGTTTTTCCACAAGGGAGGGGCCTTGTAGGTAGTAGGAATGGCAGGTTCTGGGTTTAAAGGCAAGGAAAGTTTAGTCTGGAATCAGGCTACCTGCTGAGGGGTTTACATTGATCACCTGGGAAAGATGTTCCCAAAGAAAGAGATACCACATAACGTATGACTATCTTGGGTTTGAGTCTTCCGTGGTGGCTCTGTGGTATAGAATCCACCTCCCAGTGCAGGAGATGTGGAGACACAGGCTCAATCCCTGGGCTGGGAAGACCCCCTGGAGGAGGAAATGGCAACCCACTCCAGTATTCTTGCCTGGAAAATCCCATGAGCAGAGGAGCCTGGCTGATTACAGGCCATGAAATTGCAGAGCTGGGCATGACTGAGCACGGCACTGCAGAGTTATATATGAAGGAAGACCGTCAGGAGTGAAGGTCCATGTTATAAAGAAAGGCATTTGGCTAAACGAGAAAGAGGGAAGAGATGCCACACACCGCTGTCCTGAAGTGGGATGGTAGAAGAGTTGAGAGTTTCATGGAGAGACTTCCTGGGCCAAATCCAAAGATTTACATCTAAGCATCATGGGGAGGGGAAGTAGGAAGAGCCCAAGGATGTGGAGCTTCATAGAAACCCAGGAGTGAGTAGTGGGGGGCTCAGGGGGTACAGAACTGCTCAAAAGGAAGAAGAGAAAGGGTTATACTCTCTTTTGCTTATACTATAGTCTGCCTGTGGGATAACCTAGGACAGGCAGGTATATCTGCTTTATGTCTTGTGATGAATTGTTATCATATGTATTTGTAGCTCTGGGGTCATAAGGAGAAGATGAACAGCTCATAGATTCTAGCGCTTTTAGAGCAGACAGTGGTCATAGTGGTTGTGGTTAGACATTACCCTCAAGCACAATCATGGAACCCTGATGAGCAATCAGCACAGAGGAACCAGATGGATCTGCCTATGTGATCCTGCAAGAAGCTTGTGGATGCCTAAGATCTGGGAGAAGCTAGTAGACATGGTCATTTTCCATGTCCAGGGCATGAACTCCCTTTGATGCTGGGCGTTCCCCACTGCATGAGACTTGGGGAAAGGCCCAGCCTTCCTCTGCCTAGAGAATCACAAAGGACATGTACTCACTATCCCTGCTTCTTTTAAGGCAGTGCTGGGGTGCATGACCTCTGCTCAGCCAAACATACTGTTTCAAGGCTTTGCACTGGGATGTGGGGAAGCTAAGACACAGTAGCAGCAGAGAAACTACTTTGGGGTGGGTGGTGATGGCAACAGCAGCAGGAGAAACATCCAGTTCTAAGAGTGGAGGAGCTGGCAGCCTTGCTGTCCTCAGTGTTTGGTGGGGGTGGTAGCAGGGTTACTGAAGTATGGCCATAGGGTGGACTGAAAAATGCTGCCCACTCAAACCATAGCAAATCCTTAGAGCCTGTGATTGTTGCCTTATATGGTAAAATTTGGATTAATGTAAGGATCTTGAAAGGAGGTATTTATCCTCTATTATCCACCTGAGCCCTAAATTCCATGAAATGTACTGTTATAAGAAAGAAGCAGAGGGTGTTTACGAGAGCTACATGGAGGAGAAGGTGATGTGGCCAGCATGCAAACACTGGAGGGACGTGGCTATAAGCCAAGAAGTGCCTGGAGCCACCAGAAGTTGGAAGAGGCAAGGATTTTCCCTGGAGTGTTGAGGAATATTTTGAGCTTGCAACACACATTGAGTTTTGACTTCTGGCCTCCAGGACTCTTGGAGAAAATATTCCTGTTGTTTTAAGCTACCACATTTGTAATACTTTGTTAAAGCAGCTAAGAGATAAATATAGGCTGTATAGCCAACCTTCCTTCTGTTTGATTTCTGTGCTTGGTCGTTCATTGTCTGATGGACTCTTGGTTCTGTCTTCCCTGGTTTGAACAGAGGTGATGACAGCTTTGGCTGTCCCCGTGCCTTTGGCTAAAAGGCACAAGAGAATGGAGAGCTCGCTGCCAGCCCCTCCAGCTGGCAGCCTAGCACGTGTTTTCTGGACTGAGTTTGGTGTCATGTACTGAGATATGAATGTGGCTTCAGCATGTGAGAGGGAAGGACTCTGTGCACTAGGACAACCAAGAGGGGAGCGTCACAAGGGTTAGAGCTGGGCTGTGCAACTGGAGCATGTGGGTGTGAACTCTCGGTCTAGCACTCACCAGCTGTGTGACACTGAGCAGGTCATTTAAGCTTTCTGAGCATCTCCATCTATGGGGGATCTTGCTTAAGGGACTTGTCTGAGTTTATGCAGATAGTAAGTATAGTAGTCCAGCTTGGATCTGACTGATTTATTAATCATTTGTAGGAAAATACTTATTGAGCCAGTATTTTGAGCAAGTCATTGTGCCAGATATGGAGGGGGATGTTTTTACTGTTATTAGGGAAGGAAGAGCTTAAACTAGTAGTCATGAGTGTGGTGCTGCTGTAAAGGAGAAGCAGAGGGGTCTTTAGCTCCAATACTCTGGCCACCTATTGCCAAGAGCTGAGTCGCTGGAAAAGACCCTGATGCGGGGAAAGATTGAGGACAGGAGGAGAAGGGGGAGACAGAGGATGAAAGAGTTAGGTGGCATCTTTGACTTAATGGACAAGAGTTTGAGCAAGCTCTGGGAGTTGGTGATGGACAAGGAAGCCTGGTGTGCTGCAGTCCATGAGGTTGCAAAGAGTTGGATATGACTGAGCTACAGAACAGTGAGAGGAGTCTTTTGAAAGCATATAGAAGGGAAGACAAGAAATGGGGATAAAAAATGTTAACTAATATTCTAAGATCCTCTGTTTTATCTATCATTATCTAAAATGCAGTAAAGTTTAAGAACAAAGCTGCTAATTTCAGTGTTACTCACATAATATCAGGAAGCTGGAAGCAACCGAGGTACACACCACAAGAGAATAACTAAATAAACAATGCCAAATTGTGGCATACAATAAGAGTCACTTAAAATGGTGTTAATTGTGTTTCTAATGTGATGAGAAAATGTATAGTAAATGTGTAAAAGAATAAAGGTCATGAAGTTGTTTTTACAGTATAATCTCACACATATTTGGGAGGATAAAAAGGAAAGAGCCTAGGTCATTTCTGAGTGGTACTGGAAGTTGTGGCTAATTAAAAAATTTTTTTCTGTTGTTTTCAAACATTTCCTAAATTCTCTAGCAAACCAAAGCCAAAATAATAAATAAAGCCTCGTGGACTGTTCATACTTTTGTTGGGCACCTACTCTCACGTCCTGACCATTTGAAAGTGTGTCAGTTGCTCGGTTGTGTCCAACTCTGTGAACCCATGGACTGTAGCGCACCAGACTCCTCTGTCCATGGGACTCTCCAGGCAA
>SJYC01112960.1:0-29535 GCA_006408675.1 Madoqua kirkii
TCATGGGGTCACAAAGAGTTGGACATGACTGAGCGACTGAACTGAACTGAACTGAAGCAGTGTCAGAATTGGGTTGACCTGGTTGACCTGTAAGACACCTGGTTGGTATCCCAAGAATTGCTTGTTGGTATGAGGACCATCCCCCATCAGAATTGGTACCAGAATCTGTTTAGCCTGGTGTTTAGAAAGTGCTTAACAGTGTTGGGTATTATTATTGCTTTAGAAAGATGAGCTACAGGCACGGGAGGCATTGCAGCTTAGAAATCTATCTTTGCTTTCCTTTTTGCTGATAAGAATGTGAACTCTCTCCTGTTGGTCTTTGGTCCCTCATGGAATGATAAGTGGTGGATCCGTTCCCTCACAACTAATGCTCCAGGGAGTTGGTATCTGTTAAGAAGAATTTGGGCCAGTCATTATGTTTTATTATTTTGATGATGATGATGATGTTATTGGTTGTGTTCATAAACCTTCATCCCATTCATATATCTCTGCTCATCTCATCTTCCAAAATTGGCTTTGCAAACAAAAGCACACAGATAACCACCAATCTATAAAAATGACTATAGCCAGAGTGTCGTTCTTTGTCTTTACCTGACCTGGGTAGGCAGATCATGGTGACTACAGATAGATCTCCAGGTATTTCCCACCTTTCAGAGGGCACCTGGATCCCGATTCACCTTGGATCAGCATACACCTGCCATTCAACAAACATGGTCTACATGGTTTGGTCATAACTAGATCAGACAAATAAACCAAAATAGTTTGCATAGAAAAAAGACTGGAAGAAAATGTAGTCAAGTTTTTCTCTAAAGTTCACTGTGATGAAGAATTGCTTGACAACAACACATAAGTTTAGTTTTTCTTCTAAAACTTTCTAGAACGAGCTTGTAGTGAATTTTTTTATAATATGGAACAATCCCTTTATGCATAAAAGAAAGATTAATTAATTGAAAGAAATTAATGAATTTCCAGGCTTCTTTGATGTCTCAGTGGTACAAATTCCGCCTGCAATGCAGGATACGTGGGTTCGATCCCTGGGTCGGGAAGATCTCCGAGGAGCTCGGAAGAAGGAACGGCTACCCACTCTAGTATTCTTGCCTGGAGAATCCCATGATCAGAGGAGCCTGGGGGGCTATAGTCCATAGTGTCACAAGGAGTCGGAGACACCTGAAGTGACTGAGCATGCCTGCGTAATGGTCTTCCACTGCCCAGAGGCAAACGTGAGAACTCCTTGGAAGAGGTTAGCTGGAGAGAAGTACCAGACGATTTTTTGCTCTCAGAGAGTGGTTTGTTGGTTTCACTTTTTGAGAATGTTATGCCAACCTCTCCGACTTACATCCTGATGCCCTGTTCACCTCTCACCAGCAACAACTTTAGGGGTAAATGACAGGGGATGCTACACAGGTTAGTATAATCCTCAGTGTGAAAATGATTTGAACTCCAGATCCCAGGCAGGTATTTGGGACTGTGGATTTCTTCCCATGCTCTCTTTTTCTGCTCTTTGTAAGAAGGTGGGTTGCTCACTGGTATTAATCTCCTAGTCCTGTACATCCTTCTGGGCTCTCTGCTAAAGAGGAAACATTTTTAACAGAAGGGGCTGCGGGAGCGATGCTGGCTGGGGATGCTGCCAGGGGTCAGAGCAAAGCAGCTGAGCTGACTCAGCCTCTGATAACACATCTCCTATCGGCCCATTTGCTTATCCACAGACTGACTCCAGGACTCTCATGTGACCAGGGGGCAGATTCACTCAAGGCCCTCAAAACCTCAGCCCGATTCTCTCCTCCTCCATCCCTGCCACGCAATTTCTCATGGTGGAAAAGCAAGTTGTGTTTATTTAGATAAAGATGTATTACTCTAATAGAATTACTAATTATGTCCCAACAACTTTTTCCTTAAACAAAACATTCCACGGTTGGGGCTGGAAAGCATTAACGAGAGGAGGAGGGGGGAGGAGGCCAGAGAAGGCGTGTTTTTCTTTCTCCCTGATTGATGATGGCGTGATAATCTTGGCCAGCGCACAAGTTGCTCTTTCCCGTGGATAACTGGATCCTGCTTTGGCAGCTCTAATTTGAAGCAAATTTTGCTCTAACCAATCTCCTCCTCCGTGTTAATGTTTATTAAAAGTCAGTCACAGCACATTCAGAGGTCTCCAACACCCCGGCCCCCGCCCCCAGGGCCAACTCCAGGTTACTGGGAGGGAGATGGCAGCTCCTACCTCTGCCTCGCTTTTCTGAAGCTTGCATGAAATAGGAGGATGGTGGGATGGAAAGTGGCTCCCTAATGGAGTCTGCAGACAATGCTGATTGGGGAGTTGCTGGGAAGGCAGATGCCACTTAAGGACACAGCGATACCCAGAGTCTTCCTTTCTGAAATTCTTTGGGGGAAGATGAGGATAAGAGACTGATTACATTGAAGCAGGAAGCATCGCAAACCCTCCTTGGCTTTCCCCCTTATCTCCTGCCTACGTCTTCCCTTAACTCTTTCTTTCTACTGGGAGGATGATCTCTGCCATCTTTCCTACTCATTTAGCTAACTGGCTTAGGTTGGGCTTCCCAGAAGCAAACCCTGAAATAATGTGAGTGTAAGTAGTTGATTTGGGATGGGGTACCAGGAAACACTCCAGCAGAAGTCGGGGGAGGGCAAAGAAGAGAGAAAAATAGAAAGTCAACATCTCATTTGACAGATTTTGAAGTCTTATTTTACTTTTTAAAAACAATTGCTTTTATCTATTTATTTGTTTTTGAGGCCATGCATGTAGCTTTCAGGATCTTAGTTCCCCAACCAGAGACTGAACCCATGCTCCTCTGCAGTGAAAGTGCCTCTGAGTTCTGACCACTTCCTTGAAATCTTATTTTACTTGGCGTTTCTTTGCTCCTGAATGTTTTTCTGCCTTATCTGTTAACCACCTTTTTGTCTTTTTGTGAGTACATGTATATTTGTGGCTGTGTATCCTGTTTATACTCTTACTCATTCATCTACTGGGGTCTTAGTGATTTCTTATCAAATTGTATGAATTCTTCATATATCAAAGGCACTTATAATTTTTTTTTTTATTTTGAAGTAACTCTAAACTTACAAAAAAAGCTTCAGATAGAGTTTTAAAAATAATACCATTCTTTTAAAAAAAATTCTGTGGAATTCTTGCAAATGTTGCCCTCAAGTTCAGTCTATCTTTTCATTTTAGGATTTTCCTTCAATTTTAGACCTAAAATTTGAGCTTATTGGGCATTCTTTTTTGGGTTGATCATTCTTTTTTTTTTTTTTTAAGTTGAGGTATAGTTTATTTGGTGGCTCAGTGGTAAAGAATCTGCCTGCCAAGCAGGAGACACGAGTTCCATCCCTGAGTTGGGAAGATCTCCTGGAGAAGGAAATGGTAATCCATTCCGGTATTCTTGCCTGGGAAATTCTATAGACAGGGGAGCCTGGTGGGCTACCTTGCATAGGTTTGCAAAGAGTTGGACACAGCTTAGTGACTATACAACAACAGTAACAACAAAATAGTTGACTTACAATATTAGTTTTAGGTATATAATATAGAAATTCAATATTTTTATAGATTATACTCCATTTAAAGCTATTATAAAATATTGACTATGTTCCCTATGCTGTATATTACATCTTTGTATCATTATTTTATTCCTAATAGTTTGTACCTCTTAATCCCAAATGCCCAACAAGTTATTGTTGGAGGCAACTGGGCTCATTCTTACTAGAAATTTCTGAGAGACTACAGAGCTCCTGCCTGGAGCACCCAGGATTGAGGGCTCTGGGGTATTTTTCCACTAACTTCTCTCCATCACTAACTGAGGGTTGCTCCTGAGGAACTCATTCCTTGGCACCTTGGCCTGTCCTGCGCATGAAGACATGCCCAGAGTGGGAAGACAGAGTGTGTGTAGGTGTCTTTACTTCTTCCATTAAGCACAACAAAAAATCCTGGGCATTGTGTATAAAATAAATACACGGATATTTGGAAAGAAAACCTCAGAACCCGAGGAAGGACATGGTGGTGAGTTCCTTTGAATTTCTTTCCACCTCATATACTCAAGACACGGCAGCAAAGAAGCGGAAACATCAACACCTGCTCTCTCTAGCCAGAGACCGAGAAGACGCAGACTGTCAAATGTAAAACTTTCAGACAATAACTGCTTCAGTCAAACAACTGCAGAGGACGACACAAAGGTTGGTGGGGAGCATGGACTCCCATGCATGGTGGCAGGAAGAGGTGTCCCAGTACCTCCACTGGATTGATGTCAGAGGAGATCAGATGGGGAGCTGGTCCTTCCATCCCTGCCAGTCAGTCATGGATACCACACCTTCCACCGTGTTCTCCATGGAAACCTCATCAGGAGTAGAATCCCTGTTCCTGCCCAGGTTTTGCCTATTACAAATAAAGCTGATACAGACTTTCATGTACAATTGTTTGTGTGAATACGTGTTTTCAGAGATGAGGAAATGACAAGGGATACAAGAGAGAATGCTGTCAGTAAACTGCTTGACCCTAGACCAAGCTATACTTGAAGCCAACTACACCTCTTTAAACTTCTTGGTCACTAAGGAGTTTGCATCACTTGTTTTACATTATTAAATGCAGTGACTTTTGAGCAAATGAGTTTGAACTGGGTGAGTCCACTTCCATGTGGATTTTTTTTTTCAACAAATACATACTATAGCACTATACAATCTGCAGTTGATTGAATCTGCAGATGAGGAAACATCTGTATGATGGTTTCCTCATCACAGAGAAAACTCTATCTCTATCTCTATAGAGGATAGTAGGCCCTCTCATCAGTAGAGAAGGCCTACTATAAAGTTGCATGTGGATTTTCAACTGTGCAGAGGGTCAGCTAAGTGAAATAAGCCACACACAAAAGAATAAATACTGTATGATTTCCATTTACATGAGGTATCTCAAGTAGTTAAATTCAGAGACAGAAAGTAGAATGGTGGCTGGCAGGGAATAGAGGGAGGAGGTAGTGGGGAGGTGTATTTTAATGGAGACAGAGTATCAGTTTGGGAAGACAATAAAGTTCTGGGGATGAATAGTAATGAGGTTGCCCAAAAATACGAATGTACCTAGTATTGCTAAATTATACACTTAAAATGGTTAAAGTTTAAATTTTATATGATTTTACTATCTGGCGAGTGAATGGGTAAACAAGTAATTAACAAAGAGCAAGTTGGACATTTCAGAAAGACCTGGTCTTTCTAAGATAAATCAGGATACACCCAAAATCAAATAGCTGCCATCATGACATCTTTAAAAATCTATCAGGCAGCTCTAAAGGATGCTTTGAAAAAAGATTCCAATTTTTAAGGGATGTCTAAACCTTCTTTCATGAGAAGCTGCAGGAGTGAAAGGGAGAATGATAAATTTACTATACAGAAGAGAATATGAGAAAATTCTAAAGAGAGTCAGGCCAAGTCTTTGGGTAGACACTGGAATCCGAGAGTATGAGAGCTTGTGCAGCGGGCCCTGGAGGAGACAGCATGGTGGGAGCTTGGGCTTCATCAACATACAGAGGCCACATAGAACGAGTGAAAAACCAAGCTTTGAAATCAGTGATTCATGTGACTGAGTTAAATATTTAAAACTCAAAAAATAAGGAAATGAAATACATGCTAAACTCACTGACAGATTGAAAAAACGATGTTCTTAAAATTATATGCAAAGTCTCTAAACTGATAAAACTTTACACAGAAAAACAAAACAAAAACAGACAACAGAGATAACAACTCCTATGAGTACTTCAAGTTCTCTTAGCACTGCATCAGAGGAGAAAAATTCTCACCAAATATTTGAGTTAGAATTTACCCTGTAGAGGGCTTCCCTGATATCTCAGTTGGTAAAGAATCTGCCTGCAATGCAGGAGACCCCAATTCAATTCCTGGGTTGGGAAGATCTGCTGGAGAAGGTATAGGCTACCCACTCCCATATTCTTGGGCTTCCCTTGTGGCTCAGTTGGTAAAGAATTCGCTTGCAATGTGGGAGACCTGGGTTCAATCTCTGGGTTGGGAAGATCCCCTGGAGAAGGGAAAGGTTACCCACACCAGTATTCTGGCCTGGGGAATTCCATGGACTTTATAGTCCATGGGGTTGCAAAGAGTTGGACACGACTGAGAAACTTTCAGTTTCACCCTGTAAAGTAGAAAAGAATCTTTCAAAAGCAGGTGACAAGCTCAGCAATGTACATGATGAGCTGCGCACCTATAAAATGCAAGTCAAAATTCTTTCAGAAAAATTTGAAGCCATCTCTGGCTATTAGGGAAGCCGGCTTATTTCCCATGAGAGAAAAGCTTAGATAATGAAAGCTCTGTTGGCTGAAAGACACCTTTATAACTTAAGAAAACAGTATACATCCCAGAGATAAAAAATATTGAGAGATAGTCAAAGGTTTTGAAAATTATTCTTATATCTTTTTGTGGCAAATGAGCATTTGGCAGAGGCCCACTAGGACTGCCAGGGAACCTTCTAGATGACCAGATCCCTGATCTGCAGGAGCATCAGTCTGTGAAGAGGTAGGGATTCAGTCTCCTGCCTGATGCGGGACAAATGCTGTTTTCTCAGAACAAGGCCCTAGGAGAAAGAGCCCTGATCAGGTCAGTTCTATCCTGAAAAGGAAGCTCCTCCCTGAGGAACAAGAGAGGTGTCCTGGTGCTTTAGATTCATCCCTCCTACTAGGACAGACGAAGAATTGATGCTTTTGAACTGTGGTGTTGAAGACTCTTGAGAGTCTCTTGGACTGCAAGGAGATCCAACCAGTCCATTCTGAAGGAGATCAGCCCTGGGATTTCTTTGGAGGGAATGATGCTAAAGCTGAAACTCCAGTACTTTGGCCATCTCATGTGAAGAGCTGACTCACTGGAAAAGACTCTGATGCTGGGAGGGATTGGGGGCAGGAGGAGAAGGGGATGACAGAGGATGAGATGGCTGGATGGCATCACTGACTTGATGGACGTGACTCTGATTGAACTCTGGGAGTTGGTGATGGACAGGGAGGCCTGGTGTGCTGCAATTCATGGGATCATAAAGAGTCGAACACGACTGAGAGACTGAACTGAACCAAACTGAACTAGAACAGAGTATTGGTGGCTCAGGCTCTGATCTTCCACCTCATCCCCTTGTCACATGTTAAATGTTCCAGAGGGACCCCAGGGGGCAGCTCCTGAGAAGATAACTCTTTTCCTCCCCCCTCCCTCACATTCTAGACCAGAGAGAAATCCTCAACTGATCTTTACCATAGAGGGACTCTTGGCCTACACATCCTCACTGGCCCCAACAAGGCCTCTGCACAAACGCTGTCCACACAACCTGAAAGCAAGAGTAGTCATCTCCGAGGCTGGTGGACTCCAGTCCGTAGGGTCACAGAGAGTTGGACATGAGTGAATCAACTGAGCATACTTGCACGATAGTTGATTTACAATGCTGTGTTAGTTTCAGGTGGATAGCAAAGGGATTCAGTTATCCATATACACATATTCATTCCTTTTCAGATTCTTTTTCCATACAGGTTATTACAGAATATCTAGTAGACTTCCCTGTGCTACACAGTAGGTCCTTGTTGGTAATCTATCTTATATACGGTAATGGGTGTATGTCAATCCCAAGCTCCTGATTTATCCTTCCTCCATGTCCCCCACTTGCTCCCACCACACACACATTTCCCCTTTGGTAACCATAAGTTTTCAGGGATTGTTTATTTTAGAGTAAAGACAGAATTCTTGCTGTGTTTCTGGATCATCTTAGTGGATATATTAACAACTAAAATGCTGTGTGTTGTCTGGCTTGGTCTTTGATACAGAGGGAGCCTCATTTACTACTGACCTTTCCTTCCTGCCCAGCACATAATTGGGAGAATAGAGAAATAAAACTGGGTGAATCCAGTGGGAAGAGCTCCTGAGATCTCAGACCTGTGCAAACTTATAAATAAGGCTGCCCTGTGCCTTATATATCCACACACCCATGGGTACCTCCTGGGGGTCCCACTTTGGATCCTGGCTATCACTGGCTGGCCACCTGGCTTTGTCCTAGAGACTACTCCACCCTGTGTGTATGTGGGTTTCAGGCTGCCTGGCCATGCCAGGCCTGTGTGTCCTAATTCTCCATATTGATATGAATCATGCGGATGGCTCGGGAAACCCAAGGTTGTAGAAAAAGGCAGGAGCTGCTGAGGGTGGAGACATGGGAGAGTGGCCACTGGTTTCCTCTGCCGCAGTGTTGAGTCTCAAAGGGAGAGGTGCTTTTAGGTTAAAGGGAGAGCTACTGGGTCTCAGGGATCCATGTCATGCCATCTGCGTGGAGAGACCTTGTAAAGAGGAGGCAGGAGCATATGAGCACTGACAATCAGTCTTGTAAGGGTGTCATAACTAGTACTTGTGGGAAACTCAACTCACAAAGAATGGAGTTCCATACATACAAACTCTGTATCTTCTCCTAGTTTATCCTGTTTACCCCCTTTATAGCTGCCCTCTAAGACAGACATTGCACTTAGAGGTGAGGAAACTGACGTTCTCTAACAAGTTCTGAATCACACAGTATAGAGGGGTGGCTGACAGCTCCGGCTCCCAGCCAATGTCTGAGAACTAATCTTACTTCTGACACTTCCCAGCTGGGTACCTTTGGACACATGACTTAATGCTTCAGGCCCTGGACCTTCTCATCTGTGAAACAGATAAAGGATGCTATGTGCTGGGCACAGAGTAAGCCCTCCCTGTAAGCTGCTGTTTCTATCATCACATTCAAAGAAAGCAGTGGGCCTGACACTGAATCTGAGACCTCTACCCTCGTATCCATCCACTTTCTACTCTTTGAAGAACTGTTTCGCCTGTGTTTAATCTGTGCTTGGTTTATCAGTCGCTGCTAAATTTGCCTTTGCCTTTTTGCTTTAAGATCTGCTTCTGGGAGAATCCTGATTAAGGCACTGTTGATCTCTGAGCTTAGCCAACGGAAGAGCACAGTATCCTGAAGGACTAGGTAAGAAGTGGGTGAGACAGTTTTGGAACTTCTGACAAGTTCTGGTTAATGGCAGTGATAGCATTTAAGTCCCTGTTTCCAGAGAGTCTGGCTCTTTCCAGAGAAATTTGATTCAACTCTGCAAACATTTTTCCTACTCATTAAGACACCTATCACTAAAACATCTGGTCAATTAAATTCAAAACAGTCAAACTAGTTGTTGGCATTGTATGGCCAAACATCTGCACCAACGGCATTTTAATTGAACGTTTTGATGTCATGTGATCTTCTTTTCAAAGCCAGTCCCCAAATAGAAGTTACATACCTTGAATTTCTAGGCCAAATTGTCTGGGCTGGGTTTGCTGTCTCAATCCACTTGCAGACAATTTGCTAAATTCTGATGTTATAGTTACAGCAATGGTATATCTTGGATTCTCTCCAATAGCCCTGATTTTTTTTTAAAAATCCATCCTTTTGCTAGCCAGTTGATACATCACTTTTTTTTTTTTTGGTCACAGTCCATATTTACATGGAATCCCAAAAAGAATGAGAAAGCTTACACTGAAATTTTGGATCTGGCTCCATTTACTCTAAAACATATAATGACACTTTTCATCAGGTGTCCCACTGATAAAACAGAGGACTCACTGTGTCATTTTCTGCTGCTAGGGGAAGGCTTTATGGGTAAATCTACCATGTGTTAGAGGTGTGTGAACACACACACTTATAAACACAGTGTCTGTGTGTTCAAGAACACACTATTGTCATGAATCCTTGCCAACCCCTTGTAGATACACAATACAATATCAGTGCCTTGGACTGTGGGTCTAGTGGTTTATACAGAGGGGTGGGCTCGGCAGGAGCAGTCTGGTGGCTGCTAAGGGCAGTGCTGGAAGGCACCTCTTGGTTGACTTCTCAAGCTGCCAGGGAACAATCCAGCTTCTTTCCACATCTCACTGTTTTTCACCCCGAGAGCCCACACAAGCCCTGTTGAAATCCCTCTTGTCATGCTTTCCTGACCCGGCCAAACCCTTTATCCTGGCACAAGAAGTCTCTGGCAGAGGGTCATGTAGTGCTTAAAAAAAAAAAAAATTCTCTCAAATACAAGAAACGAAAAACAAAGACGAAAGCCCTCTCTGGACATCTGTTCTGGTGCGGCAGCCAACAGCAGGGCCTGCGTGGTGCCAGCACAGTCGCATGGCCGCAGACTGCAGGCAGAGTGTGTGCGGTGCCCGCGCTAACGATCCGGGCTTCCTGCAGAGAGATGCTCGGCCGTTCTCCTAATTAGGATCTGCTTGGGGCCGCCCAAGCTGGGGCGGTCAGGACTTTTCTGTGGCCCTTCTGTCCCTCGTGGTCTTCCTCCTGTGCAGCAGAGTCCCATCGTGAGCATTTTTCATCGTGGCCCATTTAAAATAGCAGAGAAAGAACAGTGGGCTCCCGGGGACACGCTGGAGGAAGGGAAGAAAAGCCAAAACCTATAGCACCGCTGATGGAAGACGTCCCGGCCACGCCCCCTTGGAAGGATGCAGGCCGTGTTTAACATCTCTATCTGTCAGGGGCCAGAGGAACAGCTTGCCCTGAGTGGCGCCCAGACATTCCAGCCACTGTGACAGGAGACCCAGCCAGGGCACTTTCTCAGTTCCTAGTCCCAGTGCGTCATCAGCCTCTGGGTGGAGGTGACCCACGGGTGAGACTCTGGCCCCGCAGGTGGGTGTGGACCAGACCACACCCACTTATAGAATGGGAGGGGCTCTGGCTGCAGCACCGCCTGGAGAAGGATGCTTCTCCCACAGCGTAAACATCTCCTGGAGGAAGTTTGGAAATTCTTGGATTTTCCCTGAGTGCTTTGGCTCTGCTTTGGGCTCTTGAGAGGCAGGAGGGAACAGGCGGTCAGAAGTGTATACAGGGTCATTTGGAGGAGTTAGCAAAAGGTGACACATGAGAATAATTCTGGACCGCAGCTCAGAGGCGTGAACAAGTGAAGCAAGATTGGGAGCCGACTTGAGGCGGGCATCGTGTGTGCCTTGCTTACTGTAATGGCATCAGTGCTTAGCTAAGCGAGTGCAGGCTAAGTGAGCTCATCCATGAAATGGGCATCATGGGAGTGGCCACCTTTAAAAAACTTGGGGGGGCCTACCTCTCTGCATATGGGTTCTTATTAAATAGTTCACAGACCAGGAGTTTAATTTGTGGCTTCTACACTGAAAGGTGGAATCTTAATCACTGTCCTGCTGGAGAAGTCCCCATAGCGGCCACCTTTGAGCTATGTGGGTCTCAGTTGCTTAACACTAAGCCTACACAGGTTACTACAACTACTGCCACTGAAGTTAGACACTGGAACAGGGGGCAGCAGATGTTTATTGTAAAGGCCTGGAGAGTATCTATTTCAGGTTTTGCAGGATCTGCAGTCTCTATGGCAAGTTACTGAACTCTACTGTTCTAGCATGGAAGCAGCCATTGACAGTCTATGGAGACACGAGGGTTGCTGTGTCCCAATAGAACTTTATAAAAATAAGCTGTGTATTTGATTTGACCTGTACACCATGGTTTGTTGACACCTGTTCTGAGAAGTGAAAAAGGTGAGAAAACAGCTCTCCACAGAGAGAATACAGACATAAATATACCTAGATTCGAGGGAAGTTCATAGGGCTTCCTTGCTGACTCAGTGATAAAGAATCTGCCTGCGATTCAGGAGATGAGAGTTCGATCCTTGGGTCAGGAAGATACCCTGGAGGACGAAATGACAACCCACTCCAGTATTCTTGCCTGGGAAATCCTTTGGATAGAGGAGCCTGGTGGGCTACAGTCCATGGGGTCTCAAAAGAGTGGGACATGACCGAGCAACTAAACAGCAGCAACAACAAAAGGGAGCTCATATATATACATGGAGAACACCTCCTTTCCCGATGAACCTGGTTAATTAAAATACAACTTACATAGCCCTACACCTGGGAGACTGATGGCATGAAGGACGCACAGAGCAGCCTCCCTGCAGCTCCTGAGTTGCTGCCAGAAATACAATTTACACATATCTAGTCTTGACTAATCCACATGGGCTCAGTAAGTGAACAGATTATTCATGTATACAGTCAGTGGTGGGTGGAGTCATTAGAAGCTTGTCTTGACCCTTGGAGTTCCCTGACATGTGTATTCATATCTCTGATTTGTGTATTCATGAAGGCCCCAGATCACTCTAGAGGAAACTGGAAGTTAGGAGACTTTGAAGTGAGAGTAGACCCATATATATGCACTCAACAAACCTTGCCTCCTATCTGTTAGGTGCCAGGTGTTGTACCACGTGGGGGACATACAGATGTAGATAAGATCTTATCTCAGACTTAGAAGAACTCTTAGCTTAGTTATGAGGACAGACAAGAATGGGGGATTAATTACAATGTTGTTGCCCTTTAGTCGCTAAGTTGTGTCTGACTATTTTGTGATCCCATGTCCTGTAGCCAGGCTACTCTGTCCATGGGATTTCTCAGGCAAGAATACGGGAGTGGGTTGACACTTCCTTCTCCAGGGGGTGGATCTTCCTGATCCAGAGATTGGACCCGCGTCTTCTACTTGACAGGTGGATTCTTTACCATTGAGCCACTTGAGAAGACCGATACCATGCAACCGATGAAGGGTCCCCAGGGGAGGGAGTGGTCATCTGAGCTTGGGTTGATTATTTCCCAGGAGACAATGTTTGAACTCCATGGTGGAGGATCATCACATTTGGGCACATACGCTGTCTTTAGAATTTATTTTTTCCTTTGCAGGGATGATACAGTGGGGAAATGTTGGGAGAACAGTTTTCCTTGGTTCTCCCACTGAGACGTTTAAAAGGTAAGGAGCACAGTGTCAGGAAAAATGCCTTTTCTCTTAATCAGTGTTGTTTATCTGACTCTAAGCAGGCTTTGGAATGAAGAAGCAGGGAGAGTGAAATACTGAGTAGAAAGTGACTTGTCTCATGACTTTAATGTTGATTTATAAGTCCATTCTTCTGTGAGAAGAATGAAATTCAGATGTTGATCAAAACATGTAACAGGATTTATGCATGTGTGCTAAGTCGATCAGTTGTATGTGACTCTTTGAAACCCTATGGACTGTAGCCTGCCAGGCTCCTCTGTCTATGAGATTCTCCAGGCAAGAATACTGGAGTGAGTTGCCATGCCCTCCTTCAGGGGATCTTCCTGGCCTGAGGATCAAATCAGCATTTCTTATGTCTCCTGCATTGGCAGGTGGATTCTTTACCACCAACACCACATGGAATGCCCTGCAACAGTATTTATGCTGCAACCTTAAAGGTTGATGAGTACTTGCTTCATGATGAAAAATAAAGATCTCATGACTGAAGGTTTCCATTTAGGAACTCTACCCTTTAACAACCAAGGATAAGCTGACTACTTTCCTTGGTTTTGTCACCTGCTTCCTTTGGCAGTACCTTCAAGGTCATCTTTAACCTCATCATAAATGACATCTATTCTAAGCCAACAATGGCTGTGTTACTCCTTGGCTTAAAACCATCAACGAGAGCCTTTTGTCTGCAGAATCAGTTCCCCTAAGGCTCTTTATAGTCTGCCCCTCCTGCAGTTCTAGTCATACTAAACAGGTATCATGTCATGAATATCCACCATAAGTTACATTCTCTCAGCCATTTGCTGATATGAGCTGTCTGAGCTCTATCATAATAGGAGGGAGCTCAATCAGCTTGGTTTTATGGAGAAGAAGCTGAAGCTCTGGGAGATGGAATAGCTTGCCTGAGGTCCACCAAGTAGTCATGTAATTTAATCAAAGATCTGCCTGAACCCCACGTCTGTGTCTTTTCTCAATATCTTCTGCCTAGAGCATTTTTCATCCCATCAGTTCAGTTCAGTCACTCAGTCGTGTCTGACTTTTTGTGACCCCAGGGACTGTAGCATGCCAGGTTTCCCTGTCCATCACCAACTCCCGGAGCTTGCTCAAACTCATGTCCTTTGAGCCAGTGATACCATCCAACCATCTCATCCTCTGTCTCGCTTCTCCTCCAGCCTTCAGTCTTTTCCAGCATCAGGGTCTTTTCAAGAGTCAGTTCTTCACATCAGGTGGCCAAAGTATTGGAGTTTAACTGTTGCTTCCTGACCTGCATATAGGTTTCTCAAGAGGCAGGTCATGTGGTCTGGTATTCCCATCTCTTTCATCCCATATTCCTCCTGAAAAACAAAGCATTCCCTAGGGTTTAGTTTGAATATGTCCTCAACTCTCTAGCCATTTTGATTTCTCTCATACTTTTTTTGCTGAGTTCTAGACGGAGGAGCCTAGTAGACTGCAGTCCATGCGGTCTTGAAGAGTCGGACATGACTGAGTGACTTCCCTTTCCCTTTTCACTTTCATGCATTGGAGAAGGAAATGGCAACCCACTCCAGTGTTCTTGCCTAGAGAATCCCAGGGACGAGGGAGCCTGGTGGGCTGCCATCTATGGGGTTGCACAGAGTCAGACACAACTGAAGCGACTTAGCAGCAGCAGCAGCAATATTATTTTTCCTTTTTTTTTTCTGCAATCATCACATACAGCATTAATACTGCTGTATCTTTCTCATTTCTTTGCCTCTCTATTTCTTGTGATCGACTGTGAGCATCCTAAAGATTTCTTTGATATATGATCTCTGCATGTATTCCTGGGCCCAATGGAGACCTGGTACATTGAACATGGGTCCAATGAATGAATGAAACAAACAATGTGTTCGAGGATGTGTATTTGCATCAGATCTTTCAAGTGCAGAAATAAGAACCTTTAAAGCCATCTGCTAATGGAGACTGGATGCTGACTGTAGAATGAAGGAATATTCTTCTCTTGTTATGTAGTCTGAGTGGGGGCTGGAGCGCTGGACTGCTTGGGGCTGGGTGTGCTGTCCAGCCCCTCAGAAATCTCTCAAGTCCATCCTAAATGTTTAAATGAAGTAAAGTGGTTGGCTTTATAAGTAATAGAAGTCAATTGTGTTTGCAGCATCTAATGCAGGAACGGCATTAGATGGCTGAGATGGGGCCAGCGCTGAGAACTGCTGAGTGGGCAGGAGGCCTGATTTTCAGCCTCCCTCTGCATCCATTTGTGATAATCCAGGTCTGGCTTTCAACCAGTCACTCTCTTAACGAGACTTGCGTAAGACAGCCTTTGCCCCTAGTGCAGATATACCCTGAATCAGGAGTTCATTTACACAGATGTCTAGAAACTCCCACACATCTACACACACTCACTCACATTCTCTCTAAATACATGTTTTATCTTCCTTGTTATCAATGCTCTCCTAACGGACTGGCAAACATTCAGACAAAAATTGAAATAGTTAGATGGATGGGGGGTGGGGGGGGCACCTACACCCTCTTACAGAATGAACTTTCAGTGGAAAGACAGAAGGAAGTCAATATTCTGCCTTGCTTCCATGAAATCTGAGTTCTGGAGAGTAGCTTGCTCTGGGGCTAAGGCTTGAGGGCTGAAAAAGAAAAAAAAGAAATAAAACACATTTGTTCTGTCTTTCATTCTTGTTGTTTAGTCACTAAGCGTGTCTGCTCTTTTGGGACCCCGTAGAAGTAACCTGCCAGACTCCTCTGTTCATGGGACTTCCCAGGCAAGAATACTGGAGTAGGTTGCCATTCCCTTCTCTAGGAGATCTTCCTGTCCCAGAAATTGAACCCACATCTCCTGCTTGTCAGGTAGATTCTTTACTACTGAACCATCAGGGAAGCCCTCTACCTTTCATAGGAGAGCTCCTATCCTTCCCATTTCAGACTAAGATTGGCTTGCTATTAGGATGATAATAATGAAGACATCAAAATAAAGATGAATGTGTATTGTTTGATGACATTGTTCAAAGATTTTATAGCAATGTGTACTATAGCCATCATGAGAGTCCTACCTGATTGGTGCTTTTATTATTTCCATTTCACAGATGAAGAAACTGAGGCTTAGAGGGGCTTACAGTTTGCTCAAGATCACAGTGAGTAAGATGCGCAGCCTGGAATTAGGTTCATGTGTATCTGCCCCTAGCCTGTACTCTTAAGTGCTATATTTTATAGAATAGAAAAGCGGGCTCAAATCTCTTTGAATGAAATTCTAGGGACCCTCCCAGGAATGAACTCATCCCATAGAAATAGGACGTCAGGTTTACCAAGCTTTGTCCCATAAAACACTGAGAAAGTATGATTTAGGGACTTATTTGAAGGTACCTCCTTGTGTGACTGTCTTAGATTTGTCTGTGGGCTTGTCTCTTTGTAATCTCATGCTGGGAACCTACAATGAGTGTAAATAGATAAAATTATTTGACTAGAAGATGCCAGGAGATATAGGATTCAAGCAAGCTGACTGTGGAGCTCCCCTGAAAGAAAGTGATAATAAAAGGAGAAGGAGAGACATTTGCTCCCACTTTGTAAGCTCTGGGACCCAGGATGACAGAGTAGGATCTTGGGGCCCTGAGAGTGGATAGAAGGGCCCTGGAGAGGACCTCACCGTGTCTGGCAGAAGTAACCGTACTGTTAGCAGAAGCCCTGTGGCTTGGAGGAAGTAACAGTCACTGAGGACAATCAAGAAAGGAGTGGGGTGGGGAAGAGCCCTGGAGAAGAGGAGTAAATTTGCAGACATCAGTAGCTGATGATGTTCTTTAATTAGCACATGGGAAACACTTTTTTACAGGTTCCCTCAAATCCTTTGGAGGGGGCCCTTCTTTCCAGGAAATGTGAGTTTTTAAATATCAAGTTGCGTGTGCCTGTTCAGTCATTCAATTGTATCTGACTCTGCGACCCCATGGACTACAGTCCACCAGGCTCCTCTGTCCATGGGGTTCTCCAGATAAGAATACTGGAGTGGGTTGCCATTCTTTTCTCCAAGGGAACTTCCTGACCCAGGGATCAAACCCACGTCTCCAGCATTGCAGGTGGATTCTTTACTGTCCAAGCCACTAAGAAAGCCCCAAATATCAGGTTACACTGGTTTATAAAAAGTTTCCCCAGATAAGAATGCGGGCTATAAATTCTTTCCCTCCCTGCTGCCAAGCCCTCACTACTATGCTCCTATGGAGAGGCAGACTCGATTTTCCATCTTTTTAATGGGCATGAAACCCATACTTCAAAGCACAGAGAGAACCATTTTATCCCTAATCTAGTCTCAAAACTTCTGCAGAGGGACAAGTAGCCCCTTCTTCTAGATGAACCTACATAAATATACACGATCATTATGACCATCTTCACATTTAGGCTGACTCTAGGATTTAACTTACAAACAGGACCTTTTTGAGAATAAAAAGGATGCTGCCAATAACTCTGCCAGATATGTCCAAGCAAACTGAAGCATATGGCTTCTGTATCCCTAAGAATTCCTAATATGGAGAGAACACTTGGAGGTGACAAAACCTTTTAAGATAATTTATTTCATTTTATGTAAAAATCCTACACTGTAGTTTATCTTAACACCCATGCTTTATCTGAAGGGCTCTTTAATCTTCAGAGAATCGAAGTGATTTTTTGATGTTCCTGACGTTAAGTAGGCATTCAATAAATGTTATTGAACTGAACTGGTAGTTCAATGGATGGATGGGTGAATGCATACAGGAGAAACTCAGAAAGTAAAGGGTGCAGAAAGCCTAATCATGTCAAATTGTGTGGTGTTTTCAGGGAAGTATGAATAAAACAGAATCGCCTAGATGGATGATTCTCAGACTGGTCCCAGAACACCAGTGTCCTCCACATGAAGAGATATTTGAGTACCTTCATTCAAGATCCAGGTCTTAGCCTTAGATTCCTAATCTTTTTAAGTGAAATAAACCTTCATAGAGACGGGAGGACCAAAGTTAATGCAAATAATATGTTCAGCAGGGTGAGTGACACAAAGAAGAAGAAAGATTATAGCAAACATGTCTTGGTCCTTTATTATGTTCCCACATTTTGCAGGGCATGGATGAATCTCATGTGGTCTTCCCCTTGTCCATCTAAGTCAGTTACCATTTATAATTCCCATTTCACAGATGATGAAATTGGGGCATAGAGAGGAAATGGTTTTGCCCAAGGTTAGTCACTGAACCACCAAATGGAAAAGTGACCTCTCATCTCTTTGTCCATTACAGCACTGTCACCTCTCCTGCCCTGCGGATGGCAACCACGGCTCATTTTGATAATCATGCTCCCCACAGTGGACACTCCTCCTTGTATCTGTAGCATTTTTAATTTGAGTAAGTGGGTCTCAATTTTTTTCAGCCATATGATCCTTAACAAAATCACAACTGAATCAGATATGAACAATCTAACAGGCAGAACAAAGTCAAAGCAGAATTTCTCTGATTGAACCCTTCCTGCACCTTCTGCATAAAACCCTTTGCCCTCTGTTGGGCACAGTTGGAAAATATTCGTCTAAAACACAGTTGGGTGGATTTGCTGCCTGGCACATCTAATCTTATTGTCTTCAGTGACCCTAGCCTTTCTTAAAAGATCTGAAGGCATGCTTAAACTCCGATGAAGAAGCCCTGGAGGGTCATAGAGGGTGGGACAGGAGAGAATGGAGCAATCATCTTTCTGAGTCTTGGGAGGTAAAGCCTGGGCTACCGTGGGGTTTCTGGGGAGTCCGCAAGACAGATTTCCAAGAAAACTATTCTTACAAAGCCAGGACTTCTAAAGATAGCACTGGCTCAATGGCAATGAGGAATGACCTCTCTTGCCTCCTTCTCCCACCCTCACTCCAATTAAATCTTTTTCCTTTCTCTCCACCTGTACCTGGGGTTCTCTCCAGGCTGCAGGCAAATGTGTGCATTAATCACACATGGATCGGCCGGTGTGCTGGGATGGTGGGAAGCGGCTGATTTATGAACCAGCCAAAAGTGCGGGGAGGCTGGGAGTGGGCAAGGCAAGCCCAGCTCCGGGACCATATGGGAGCCTTTTCTCTAGGACTAGACCCATATGCTCTGCCGCAGGTCCATATGCTGTGTGAGCTGGTCCCCTCCTTTGCCAGAGCCAAGGCTGCCTGTCTGCTGTAATGTGTAGGGAGCTGGATTTGCTGTGTGCCCTCTTGGCATTTAAACACACCTCCTCCAACAGTGTGAGACCTTAAGGGTGAGGTCTTGGAGTTCTTGTAGACAGAAAGAGAGCCACATGTTTGCCCTTCTCAATATCAGTTATTGTCATTTGCTTTTCAGTTACCATTTATAATTCCCATTTCACAGATGATGAAATTGGGGCATAGAGAGGAAATGGTTTTGCCCAAGGTTAGTCACTGAACCACCAAATGGAAAAGTGACCTCTCATCTCTTTGTCCATTACAGCACTGTCACCTCTCCTGCCCTGCGGATGGCAACCACGGCTCATTTTGATAATCATGCTCCCCACAGTGGACACTCCTCCTTGTATCTGTAGCATTTTTAATTTGAGTAAGTGGGTCTCAATTTTTTTCAGCCATATGATCCTTAACAAAATCACAACTGAATCAGATATGAACAATCTAACAGGCAGAACAAAGTCAAAGCAGAATTTCTCTGATTGAACCCTTCCTGCACCTTCTGCATAAAACCCTTTGCCCTCTGTTGGGCACAGTTGGAAAATATTCGTCTAAAACACAGTTGGGTGGATTTGCTGCCTGGCACATCTAATCTTATTGTCTTCAGTGACCCTAGCCTTTCTTAAAAGATCTGAAGGCATGCTTAAACTCCGATGAAGAAGCCCTGGAGGGTCATAGAGGGTGGGACAGGAGAGAATGGAGCAATCATCTTTCTGAGTCTTGGGAGGTAAAGCCTGGGCTACCGTGGGGTTTCTGGGGAGTCCGCAAGACAGATTTCCAAGAAAACTCATTCTTACAAAGCCAGGACTTCTAAAGATAGCACTGGCTCAATGGCAATGAGGAATGACCTCTCTTGCCTCCTTCTCCCACCCTCACTCCAATTAAATCTTTTTCCTTTCTCTCCACCTGTACCTGGGGTTCTCTCCAGGCTGCAGGCAAATGTGTGCATTAATCACACATGGATCGGCCGGTGTGCTGGGATGGTGGGAAGCGGCTGATTTATGAACCAGCCAAAAGTGCGGGGAGGCTGGGAGTGGGCAAGGCAAGCCCAGCTCCGGGACCATATGGGAGCCTTTTCTCTAGGACTAGACCCATATGCTCTGCCGCAGGTCCATATGCTGTGTGAGCTGGTCCCCTCCTTTGCCAGAGCCAAGGCTGCCTGTCTGCTGTAATGTGTAGGGAGCTGGATTTGCTGTGTGCCCTCTTGGCATTTAAACACACCTCCTCCAACAGTGTGAGACCTTAAGGGTGAGGTCTTGGAGTTCTTGTAGACAGAAAGAGAGCCACATGTTTGCCCTTCTCAATATCAGTTATTGTCATTTGCTTACTTAGGGACTGTCCACAAAAGACAGATGAGACCAGATTATTGTTCCTTTTTTTTTTTTAACTAGAAGAGGAAATTGAGACATAGTACTAGAACCATAAGAAGTTATTACTAGTAACTGGTCTCTGTATGCTGTCTGGAGCAGATAACTCAGTGCCTGCAATGGTACTGGAAGCACAGTAGCATTCATGGGACCTGGGTACCTCCTCAGATCGAAAAACCGTCATTGATTCTTTCCGATGTATTTCTGTTTAGTAAGCTCTAAAATGATATTACCTCACTCCATTAAGTTTATACTATTTTATCACTATGTATTATTTCCTTGGCACATTTTTTTCTTTGAAGATATCAATAGCTTTGGAATATTTTATCACTTTAAAAAATATTTTTAGAGTTGATCAAATTCCCATTCTAGTGAGTCTGACCTCAATGATAAGATCTAGTAATTTGGAAAGATAAGATTTTATTAAACAAACATTTATATAGAGATAGATGGGCCCAATATGGATCTAAACATGTTACAGGAATTAACATATTTCATCCTATAACAAACCTATATAATGGATAGATACTGTAATTATTATTATTCCCATTTTTACAGATGGGGAGATCAAAGCACTGAGAGATGAAATATTAATAAAATAGCCCCAAGGCTATTGAAACATCTGTCCCAAAGTGAAAGTGTTAATCGCTCCATTGTGTCCGACTCTTTGCAACCCCATGGACTTAGCCCACCAGACTCCTCTGCCCAAAGAATTCTCCAGGCAAGAATATTGATGTGGATAGCCATTCCTATCTCCAAGGGATCTTCCCAACCCGGGGATCAAACCTGGGTCTTCCTGCATTGCAGGCAGATTCTTTAACATCGGAGCCACCAGGGAAGCCCTTCATTGTGGTAGAAATTTCCTTGTGTAGAAACTACAGAGCCAGGAAGCCCACGAACTGGGACTCTGATTTGCGTTGGGTCTCCCCTTGTCCCTCATTTCTAAGGAGCCTCCTGTCTGGCAGGGCAGGGTTTAGGACTTGGAAATCAATGTCAGAATGGAAGGGCAGAGGGAGAAGGCTGAGCTCTGGGATCTGATGGGTTCTACCTGGCTGCTGGAGCACTTTCGTCCACACCAGAAGAGAGTCTGATGTGCCTTAGAGTTTACATCCTCCAGGTGGGCTTGATCCAATGCATAAGGGGGCACAGTAGCAGCGAAGCTTCTATTCCCAGGGAGAGGCTGGCCACTGTGAGCGTGTATTACACGGTAGGCTTCCCTGGAGGATCAGGGACCAGCCTGTGGGACTTGGCTGGAAATCACACTCTTGCCTGGTTTCCCTGCTTCCCTGTCCTGCTCCCTCTTCCCTGCCCAGTTTCCCTGGGGAGCACTGCCTCTGTATGTCAGTCACATGTGTGCACATTCCCTGTCTCAGGGTTGTCCTTGGAGACCTGACCCCAGACTCGCTCCTTTAAGAGATCTGGGGAAAGTCTCTAAGGAGAGCTTGAAGTCAAGGAGCTGCCTGGCCAAAAAGACAAGGATACATTGGTGGAGGGAAAGGGACAATAAAACAGGGTAGATTTAGATCTTCAACTTATCATTTCTCTCCATTATAATGACTTTGTAAAGTGAAAAATATTGGGGAGATGAGGTTCCTCACGTGCCTGCAAGTTAATCTTATTGGGCTCCAGTAAGATTGGACCCTCATGGCTGGTGGCAGAGGTGGTGCCCACATAGTTCTTTCTAGCATCACAGACTAGCAAATGTTCTGTGACCTTCCCTTTTTCTCTCCTTGGTGTTTTCCAGGCGTGCTGCGATTCATGGGGTCACAAAGAGTCGGACACGACTGAGCGACTGAACTGAACTGAACTGATACCTATGAACCAACTCACTGGAAAAGACCTTGATGCTGGGAAAGAAGGGGACACAAGATGGTTGGATGGCATCGTTGACTCAACGGACATGAATTTGAGCAAACTCTTGGAGATAGTGAAGGGCAGGGAAGCCTGGCGTGCTGCAGTCTATGGGGCTGCAAAGAGCTGGATATGACTTGGCGACCAAACAACAACAACAACAACAACTCCCTATGAAAGAGGCTGATCTGTCATCAGACTCAGAGGAAGCAGGTAGGGAAGTACACACTGATCCAAGAGTTACTAAAAAAAATAAAATTAAGTAATCCCCTTTTAATATGGAGAGACAGAGAAATATAGATAAATATTTACTTGTATTTTTAACATTGTATTTTATTGCTGTGGATCATGTATTTCGGTGGATCCATTATATCCGTGTGTTAAGTAAAGGTTCTGTAATGCCAACGCCTATCTGACTTTAAAGAGAATTTCCAGCATTGTCTCTGATAGCCCTTTGTCCCATCCCCCCTCAATAGCCCTAATCTAAAATAGTGGCCATAATAGGGGTAGCCATCCCCAGGGTTGAGCTGGAGTTGGCTTGTATTAGTTCATGAGAGTCTATTATTGACTTTCCAGGAATTGTGCAAACTAGTTGAGGTCCTATTGGTGGCATGAAACTGACCAGATTGGGACTATTTACACCATGGAGACTGGCAAATGCTACAAGTCAGGGTACACCTCCCCATACTGCCTAAGAAAGTTGACCACTGTTTCCCAGTGCATCACTGGAAAGTGCTCAACACTTGGTCTGCCCACCTGCTGTCTGCAGGACCGATGTACTGGCTGTGTGAACAACAGGGAGTCCAGGTAAGTGGCAGGATCAGGATTGCAGCCAAGTGCTCAAGGTACTCCCTTCCTCCATCCACTGTGACCCATGTCTCAGTGTTGAAGGATTTTCCTCCTGCCAGCAGGCTGATTCTTGCATTCAAAAAGGAGGTGTCTGGTCGTCTTTCTACATTTGGAAATATGTGTTCATGAGGTAAATGAAACAATATTTGCAACTTGCATTTTTTTTTTCCTACTAGACTATGTGAATATTTTGAAACTTTGGTTTCAAAATTGACCATTTTGTTGAGAGGGAAAGAAAGTCAGTCTGGTCCTTGGCTTGTGAATGCTGAAACTTGTGATGGGCAGACTGAAAAGCATCCTCCTTGCTAGACCTTGGGCCTCAGCCTCTGGTGAAGAGGACAGAGCTATGAATGTATATATGTAGCATTACTAAGCTTTCATATTCATTCAATAAACATCAGTCATGTAACAGCCCAGCAGGGAAGATGAGCATGTAAATAACTAATGATAATAAAAAGCTTTGTAAAGCTTGTGATTTTATGAAGCATGCATACTCAGTTGCTAAATTGTGTCCTACACTTTGCGACCCTATGGACTGTAGTCCCCCAGACTCCTCTGTCCATGGGATTTCCCAGGCAAGAAACCTGGAGAGGGTTGCCATTTCCTCCTCCAGGGGATCTTCCCAACTCAGGGACTGAACCTGCATCTCCTGCTTGGCAGGCAGATTCTTTACCACTGAGCCACCTAGGACTGGAGATAAATCAGGATCCTTGTGACCTTATATTTTATGCTTATTTTAGACACATGGCATAGTGTAGTAGAACCAAGCTGAAGCTTTAAGTTGAACAGATTTGTGTTTGACTTTCAGCTCAAATACAAAAATTGAAAAAAGTGGAATACACAATTATATGTACACTGCGAGTAAAACTGTAAAAATGATGTCTACATGGGAACAGGCTCTGGAGTAAACACAAAAAAGGAAAAGAGCTTTGTTTGGGGTCCTGTGAAACCTCAAGAAAGTTATTAATCTTCAGTTTTGTCATCTGTGAGATGGGCATACTAATACTCACCTTTCAGGGAGGGAATAGGAGCTTCAAATACAAATAAAAGGGGTGAAATCATTCCAGGAAGATGGAACATCTTATATGGAAATGTGGGGAAGGATTCACTTCCAAGGCTGCCCAGATGGCACTAGTGGTAAAGAATCTGCCAGCCAGTGCAGGAGAGGCAGGTTCAGACCCTGGGTGGGGAAGGTCCCTGGAGAAGGAAACGATAAACCCACTCCAGTACTCTTGGCTGGAAAATCCCATGGACAGAGGTGCCTGGAAGGCAATAGTCCATGGCGAAAATACACAGAAGAACTATACACAAAATTTTTTAATAACCTGAATAACCATGATGGATAACCATGACTCACACACCTATATCCTGGATAGTGATATATCCTGGAGAGTCAGATATCCTGGAGAATGAAGTCAAGTGGGCCTTAGGAAGGATTACTACTCTGAAAAAAGCTCAAGGAGATGATGGAATTTCAGGTGAGCTATTTAAAATCCTAAGAGCTAATGCTGTTAACGTGTTGCACTCAATATGCCAGCAAATTTGTAAAACTCAGCAGTGGCCATGGGACTGGAAAAGATCAGTTTTCATTCCAATCCTAAAGAAAGGTGATGCCAAAGAATATTTAAACTGCCATTCGGCTGTGCTCATTTCACATGCTAGCAAGATAATGCCCCAAATCCTTCAACCTAGGCTTTAATAATATGTGAACCAAAAACTTTCAGATGTAGAAGCTAGATTTAGAAAAGGCAGAGAAACCAGAGATCAAATTGCCACATTCATTGACTCACAGAAAAAGCAAGGGGATTCCAGAAAAACATCTACTTCTGCCTCACTAACTATGCTGAAGTCTTTGACTCTGTGGATTATAACAAACTGTAACAAATCCTTAAAGAGGTTGGAATACTAGACCACCTTACACCTGTCCCCCGAGAAACCTGTATGCAGGTCAAGAGGCAACTGCTAGAACTGGACATGGAACAATGAACTGGTTCAGAATTGAGAAAGGAGTATGTCAAGGCTATATATTTTCATCCTACTTATTTAATTTATATGCAGAGTACATCATGTGAAAAGCCAGGGTGGATGAATCACAAGCTGGAATCAAGATTGGGAGGAGAAATATCAACCTCAAATACGCAGATGATACCACTCTAATGGCAGAACGTGAAGAGGAACTAAAGAGCTTCTTAATGAGGGTGAAAGAGAGTGGAAAAGCTGGCTTAAAACTCAACATTCAAAAAACTAAGATCAAGGCATCTGGTTCCATCACTTCATGGCAAATAGAAGGGGGGAAAAGTGAAAACAGTGACAGATTTTATTTTCTTGGGCTCCAAAATCAGTGTGGACAGTGACTACAGCCACGAAATTAAAAGATACTTGCTCCTTGGAAGGAAAGCTATGGCAAATCTAGACACCATATTAAAAAACAGAGACATCACTGCCGATAAATGTCCATCTAGTCAAAGCTATGTTTTTTCTAGTAGTCATGTATGGATGTGAGAGTTGGACCATAAAGAAGGCTGAGTGCCAAAGAACTGATGCTTTCAAATTGGGGTTTGAGCAAACTCTGGGAGACAGATAAGAACAGGGAAGCCTGGAGTACTGCAAGCAGTGGGTTAGCAAAGATTCAGACCTGACTGAGTGACTGAACAACACCGCATGGGAAAATACAATGCGACAGAAATGTACAAATTGGGCAGATATTGAAGGGATAGAATATTTAAGCTTTACCGTGCCCACTAAGGTCCATCTAGTCAAGGCTATGGTTTTTCCTGTGGTCATGTATTGATGTGAGAGTTGGACTGTGAAGAAGGCTGAGCACCAAAGAACTGATGTTTTTGAACTGTGGTGTTGGAGAAGACTCTTGAGAGTCCCTTGGACTGCAAGGAGATCCAACCAGTCCATTCTGAAGGAGATCAGCCCTGGGATTTCTTTGGAAGGAATGATGCTAAAGCTGAAACTTCAGTACTTTGGCCACCTCATGCGAAGAGTTGACTCATTGGAAAAGACTCTGATGCTGGGAAGTATTGGGGGCAGGAGAAGAAGGGGATGACGGAGGATGAGATGGCTGGATGGCATCACTGACTCAATGGATGTGAGTCTGAGTGAACTCTGGGAGATGGTGATGGACATGGAGGCCTGACGTGCTGTGATTCATGGGGTCGCAAAGAGTCGGACATGACTGAGTGACTGAACTGAACTGAAGAGATCAGTGAAATTTTGATATCTTCTGAATATCAAGGCTATATGTGGAGAGGAGCAAGATTCTAATTTCTCTAACTGTAAAACCCTTGGAGGAGAGGTGAATTAAGTCAGGCTTCAACCTTTGTGCAATGGGAATATGTCCTACATCACTCTCTCCATCTTCTCTTTGTTTCTGTTTCTTCAAGTTCAAACACAAGAACAAGAAGATGCCAAGAGAACACTAGATTCTTCCTTCTTTGGGGCAATTGACAGTGCTTACAGAGGCAGGACTAAGCCTCTCTGAGCATTTCTGAGTTGCCCTTTAGGGCAGCCCTTTTGTGACGTGAATGCAATGATGAAAGGCCACAGATCTGCAGCTCTAGGTGGAATACCAAGAGGGGACTGGATTATTTTGGGAGCTCTCTCTAAGTTCAAGGACTGGACCCAGATCTCCAGTGGTATAAAAAGTCTCTCTGGGAGACTGAGATTCATCCTTTCTTTCCCTGCCCCTCCACTCCTTTCTCCCATCCACAGATTCCACTGTATGGAATGTCCTGCTGGGAAATCTCACACTGTAGTATTTGGAGGTATCAGCTTTAAGAAGCTTAGTATCCTTCTTTAGGTATTTTATTCATGATTCTAAACATAATCCGTTCTGCCAACTGTAATATTATTTTCCCCTGGGAGTAAAAACACAAAAGGATACCACAAATAAGGGTCTGCCACCCTGCAAATTGCTCCTTTTGGTTGAACTCTTTCATCTTTTATTTTTAAGAGTTTTTTTTTTTTAATTTACTGTGCAACAGCATTATAATGGCAATAACAAAACCTGCAAATAAAGCTGTTTTCATTTTTCATGTTTACTCTAGACCCTGTTCCCATGCAGACATAATTTTTATAGTTTTACTCACAGTGTATATATAATTTTGTATTCTGCTTTGTGCATTATACACTATATCATAACCAAATGTTGAGTTTCTTTGTCATGTTGCTAATTAACATTTTTATTGGCTGCATACTATTCCATCAAGTTGGTATAATTTTGCTTACTTAATCATTTCTCCATGAATATTCACGCTACTTAGAATTATTTTTAATTATACATTAAGCTCACACAGAACTAAATATGCTCACACACAGTGCTTTTATCATTTTTTGGTGTTTGTTTTTAAAAGATTATAGTCTTTGAGTAAAATTCTCAAATTTTGCAGAATGATCTAAAAATATTTCTGGGTACAAGCTTACAGTGTGACCAGCAATATTTACCAGCTTCTTCAGACATTTGTTCCTGTTGGATTATTAACCACTCCAGTGTTCTTGCCTGGAGAATCCCAGGGACAGGGGAGCCTGGTGGGCTGCCGTCTATGGGGTTGCACAGAGTTGGACATGACCGAAGTGAGTTAGCAGCAGCAGCAGCCGCAGAGGTAATTATTACTAAATGTGATTGAGCTAGGAAGATCAAAGAGGAACCAGGCACATGCTGGGCCAGACATAACAGGCACACCAAGCTTGTAAAAGTGTAGGATAGAGGTGTGACATCACATGCTTCTGTCAGACGGACATGACACATTTGAGAGTGAATATGAAAAGTTTTAGTCACTCAGTCGTGTCCAACTCTTTATGATCTCATGTGCTATAGCCCTTCAGGCTCTTCTGTCCATGGAATTTTCCATGCAGGAATATTGGAGTGGGTTGCCATTTCCTACTCCATGGGATCATCACAAAACAGGGATTGAACTCGTGTCTCTTGCGTTTCCTGCATTGGCAGGAGGATTCTTTACCACTGCGCCACCTTCATAGTAAAACTGCTTAGAGCATCATCACAGCGCCCCCTGCCGCCCAACTCTACAATGTAACCTTCTGAGGCATGCAACACAATGAACGTCATGGGAGCAAAACATATTGGCAGAGCATCCCAGTCTTGAAAAACGGCTGGCAGACCCCTCAAGACAGTATAGACTGGCAACGAGGGGGTGCCCATCCTATGGGACAGGTAGGATCAGATAAAAATTGTAGCCATTACTTGACCCTCTAGCCACTGCTTGACCTTCCAGCCATTGCTTAACCCTTCAGAGGTACAGAGAGAGCTGGCTTCTTAGGTCCTCTGTCCTCCAGTGCCCAGCGGAAAAATGATTCCTTCCAAGTCTGGCTAGGTTAGGAAGGAGTTGCTAAATTTCTGCTGGCCTGTGACCTCAGTGATTCTAGTCCTGTGAGATGTTGAGTACAAGTGGCCGAATACATCTGAGGCTGAGATTTGGTTTACCATTACAGGTAATTTTGTGTGTATCTTACTTTTATTATCTTTCTCCCTGCATTTTCTTCTTCCATTTCTAACTTGCTCAAGTTTCTCTAACCCTAAAAGATTTTTTAAAAAGTTATAACCCTTCTCTGCTTCCTTGACTTTACTCTAAAAATGTGGACATTTATTTTTTCTTTTCAATTTGTCTTCCATGAAATGCTGAGTAAAAATAAACAATTGGCATGCTCTTTGACAAAGAGATGGCTAACTAGATGGTAGATAAACTGGGCAAATTCTGTTTATTTCTTCCTGCAAAGATCTCAGGCTATCTCTTCTTCAATCTCTTCTCTTTCAGCTCATAAGGGTCACATTTGCTATTTGCTTGTTTCCCCTCTGATCTCATAGTAGCTGTCCACCAAGCAAAATGCTGCCACATGGGGGCCATGATACAGAGTCAAGAACATATTATTTACTAACTCCATGCTACTTCCACAAGCAGTTATTGGACAGAATTTACACTTGTTTTCAAATAGTTTTGTGGATCAGTAGGACATATTTTCCTTCTGATCTTTTTTTCTTTTTACGGACTCTGTTTCATTAATCTTTTTCTGTAAGCATTTAAATTGAAGTGTAGTTGATTTAAAATGGATTAGTTTCAGGTATACACCAAAATGATTTAGTTTATTCAGAATATATATATGTGTTTACATACATCTATCTATGTATTTTATATATTCAGATTCTTTTCCCTTATAGATAATTGCAAAATATTAAGCAGAATTCCTCATGCTATACAGTAGGTCCTTTTTGACTATCTATTTTATATTTAGTAGTGTGTATCTGTTAATCCTAAACTCCCAAATTTATCCCCCTGTTCTTCCCCTTTGGTAACCTTAAGTTTGTTTTCTATGTCTGTACATCTATTTTTGTTTTGTATATAAGTTCATTTGTATCCCTCTCCTTTTTTTAAGATTCCACACATAAGCCATTTCTGATGTATTAAATTTAGGAAATTTAGCTAAATGAAATATTTTCAAATACAGTGGTTTCTTCATGCCTATGCAAAAAGATTTTTTCAGATTATATAAAGAATTTT
>SJYC01112961.1:0-12703 GCA_006408675.1 Madoqua kirkii
ACCTGCCTGACAATGCAGGGGGCGTGGGCTAAATCCCTGGTCAGCTCAGATCCCACGTGCCATGGGGCAACTGAACCCATGCACCACAACCACTGAAGCCTGCACATCCTAGAGCCTGTGCTCTGCAGCAAGAGAAGCCCCGGCCGACCACAAACAGAGAAAGCCCACGCGCAGCGACACACACTCGGTGCAGCCAAAAATAAATAAACAGAAATGTTTAGGAGAAGGAAACGGCAGCCCACTCCAGTATTCTTGCCTGGAGAATCACTTGGACAGAGGAGCCTGGCAGGCTGCAGTCCATGGGGGACACAAAGAGTTGGATATGACGAAAGTGACTTAGCAGCAGCAGCAGTCCTCACTAAGAAAAAAAGTGCTCACAGAGGATGCATTTGCTTCATTACAATATGAGTTACACTTCAAACACATTTGTCCCTTTGGAATATCCTCTATATTTCCTGCTAGGTATAACGGGTTTATAAAAAACAACAACAGAGAACTCTATGGGTGACCGCCAATCATATAGAATTTCCCTGAATTAGTTCTTCTTAATCTATGTGTGATGATGCTCTGATTAAAAGCAAATTTAGCATCTAGTGAAACAGAAAAAGAATTCTAGCTTTTGCCATTTCCTTGGAAAAGTTCACTATAATCTCTCTCTCTCTCCCTCTGTGTGTGTGCGTGCACACACACACACTATGGCTACATGTTTGGAAACTAATTTCCTCCCAAAGTTCTTAGAAGGGCAGATGCCTTTGCAGCCAGGCATGCCACAGGTCATGACCTAGTGCCCACGTGCCACATGCATGTATGTGTGCTCGGTTGCTGTCTTGTCTGACTCTGTGACTCCATGGACAGTAGCCCACCAGGCTCCTCTGTCCATGGGATTCTCTAGGCAAGAATACTGGAGTTGGTAGCCATTTCCTTCTCCAGGGGATCTTCCTGACCCAGGGACTGAACCTGAGTCTCTTGCGTCTGCTGCATTGGTAGGTGGATTGTTTACCACTGAGTCATCTGGGAAGCCAGCCTACATGCTGTGGGGGATGCCAGAGTGCCAGCTATAAGTGATTGCCCTGTGATCTGAGCCCACCCTGCCTAGCTCGTCCTACTCAACTCCCTGTGGGCTTCTCTGAGCTCAGGCTGGGAGAGTGCCCAGTTCCCCGGAGGAGGGGTAGCCTCTTGCTGTGATGGTGTCTAATTGTTTCTAGATTGAGTATTTCCCTGGGACAGTAGTCCCAGCCGGTGTTCCCTGAATTAACACGCTCACTGAAGGATTGAGGATGGTGATTAGACTCGACAGCATCCGTTTCGGTGGGACAGTCGCAACGCCACATAGCTACGTGGGATGGCGAGGAGATTTATTTGTGTGGAATGGAGACATATGGGCGGAATCATCCGCTCCCTTTCCTCTGTAATTAAAACATCTGGGAGCCCCAAAGGGCTGGGAAATGAGAAGAAAACAGCGCACAGCTCTTCCTTGCCCAGCTCTGAACAATGCAGCTGTGGGACTGTGACATCAGAGGTGCCAACCACCTGGCTGGGCTGGTCTGGGAACTGCCAACTACCCAAAGGCCAGATCAGTTGTAAATGTGACTTTGTGCGGGGCGGGGCGGGAGGTCTTGTCTTTGGTGCTTTGCTGTATTTTTGTCTGAAAGTGCACAATCTAAGTTTTTCTGCAGATGTTTTTTAGAGTGTTTTACAAAAAAAGTGTGTGTGTAGGGGGTGTTAAATGAAAGGGAAAATGTAGGGCTCAATTTAAGAGCTGGTGTATGTTGTGACAGGTTTTGGTCATGTGATGAACTGAGGGCCATGGAGGTTGTTTTCCCCAAGATGGAAAGAGACATTGTTTTTTCTTAGCTCCTCTTAGCCAGGATCCCTCATCTCAGGCCCATCAGTAAATATGCTGCTCTCTGCTTTATTTAGAGGGGACTGACGTGTGATGGTTTAGCAGAAGAGTGTCCTCAGGAAGCCTGGATTGACTAGAACTAGGGACCAGTTCTTTCTCTGGGACTCGCTTCTTTGTTTCTCTCCCACACACTCCCCCCACCTAGCAGCCCACTAAGGACTCCATCTCCCCAGCCATTCAAGCAAGGAAGCTTTATAAAGCACCATCATCTCTCAAGTGCTGCACTCAGTGATGGGGACAGAAGTCAGAGCTCTCAAATAGGTCACTTGATCTCGCATGAGACAGAAAACAATTCAAAAAGGCACTTGATAAGAAGCTGAGTAGTCTATGTCTTATGAGCATGCAGAGGAGAGCATGGGCCTTTGCCTCCTCTCTCTGGATTCCTGAATGAAATAGAGGTACCTGTTACTGAAATGTCTGTTCTGCACATCACGCAGGAGCCCAGTGCCATCAGCAGGAAAGTATATAGGTGTGTATTTACTGAGTACTTCTCAAGTGCCTAGAGGCTTCTCGGGTGGTGCTGGTGGTAAGAAACCCAACTCCCAGTGCAGGAGACATAGAAACACAAGCTCAACGAATTTGGTCCCTGGGTCGGAAGATCCCCTGCAGGAGGGCATGGTCACTTCCTCCAGTATTCTTGCTGCTAAGCTGCTGTTGCTACGTCACTTCAGTCGTGTCCGACTCTGTGCGACCCCATAGATGGCAGCCCACCAGGCTCCACCATCCCTGGGATTCTCCAGGCAAGAGTACCGGAGTGGGGGTGCCATTGCCTTCTCCGATTTTTGCTAGTGCATTACATATTTGATTTCTTCTCATCTTCAGATTAACTCTTTGAGCTGGGTATTATTCTGTCCATTGCACAGGTCAGGAAACCAAGAAGCTAAGTGAAGAGAGTGGCCCGGTTGGCATTTGGACCCTCGAGTGCTTAAATCAAATGGACGTGTTTTTCTGTCTCACTAAGCTGCAGTTTTCTTGGACTTTTATCTTTACTGCTGTGGAATAAGCACTCTTTTGGGAAACCCATGATGGCTTAAAGCCCCCTTGTGACTCCTCCTGCCCTTGACATTGGCCTACCCGCTCACCTGTCACCAGCGCTGCCCCAGTTCTTTGTCTCAGAATCCGGTTTCCTGGACTTCACTTAGCTTGTGTAACCTCTGTCCTTGCTGAGCAGGGTTCTTCTGCCTCTGTCCAGACTCCCTTGGGCTGTGACTCAGTTGAACGCCTGGGTTACATCTTCTTTGTCTCTGAAACTTTTAAATCTGTTTCTCACTGTGGATCACAGGACCTGACACACATGTTTAACATCTGTAAAGTGAGTCAACTGCTTTATGGATTTTCCCCACCATAGCTTCTTACCATCAGTGTATTTATTCATCCACAACTGTTTATAGGACCATCTTGTTTGGGCATCTTAGAGCAGCAGACAGATAATGGAAGAACAACTGCCATTAGGCCAAGGTCCCTGTCTTTATCCCAGTGGCAATTGTCCTTCCCTTGTCTGTCTGCTGCTCCAAGACAGACAAGATGTCCAAATAAGATGGTCCTATAATATTGCAAAGCAGGAGACCTGGGTTGATCCTTGGGTCAGAAAGAACCTCCAGAGGAGGAAACGGCAACCCAGTCCGGTATTGTTTCCTGCAGAATCCCGTGGACAGAGGAGCCTGACAGGTTGTGGTCCATAAGGTTGCAAAGAGTCAGACAAGACCGAAGTGACAGCATGCACGCCCTGTCTTTATGGCAATTACAGCCCAGTGCCTGTTTGAAATAATCTCTATTTGTAAATTGCCTTTGGGAGGCTAGCTCTAGCTGGGTGGCATTCCTTTTATCTGGTCCCATGAAGCCCTGCCCAGTCTCCTCCCAAGCAATCGTTTCCCAGCACAGCTAAGTTTCCAGGACCCCTTAAGAGAGAACTTATCTGTTTATCTAACAGAGGGTTACGTCTCTGGAATCCTGGGGAGAGTCTGAGAGAGCCCTGCTCACATGGAGTGAAAAAGCCCTACCATCAACGCTGAGCCTAACTTTGTCCCCAAGATTCAATTAAGACCAAATCCCTTCCTGATGAAAGAGTCTGACATCCATTCAGGCATAAATATTTATGCCTGATAGACTTTTTCCTTAACAGCAACACAATCTGCAGTGACAACATTAAAAATATGAATACGTTCCTGGTGAAGACTCCATTATCAGTACTAATAATAACTTAACAGTTTCAGCATGTGTCACGAGGCGATGTATGCAAATGGGGGGCTCGTCTGTCAGAAGCACTTGGAAGTGGACTGGCGGCTCTGTCACACGCCTTGGTTGCAGCTGGTGAGACCTCATTTCACAGACAGCGGTCCCGTGTACTCATTTGCCAGGATAATGCTCTGTGCTCATGTATCACCCTTCATTCAAAGATCATGCATCAGCTTGGCAGACTCTGCCAGTGCCTCCGCGAAGCCAAAACATCTGGATGAGAAGTGAAAAACCCAGTCTTTCAGCAAGTCAGCACAGCCAGACATCTTCCTCATATATTTGTTTAGTGCCTACTGTCTTTGACGGATGTTTCATCTACACGCTGTCAAACATGCAGATGAAAGACAGATTCCTTTCCCTAATTCAGCTAAAAATTTGGGTACTGGGAAAACACAATGCTTCTTATAACATCTGCAACATCTGTTATTCGTTTGAAGGTTTTGGTTTTCTTGTGGGCAGTTTTTCTTGGAATCAAGCTAAGCTTGTGCCAGAAGGTGGGTGCTGTCTGGTTTCTATCCTAGTGTTTTGAACCTCTAGGGTTTCTAGAGATACGGATAGTTGAGAGAAAGCATCGTTTTTCTAAATGACACTCTTCCAAACTATAAATATGAAATCTACATTGGGATTTATGGATAAATGACATCGTGAGCCTGAACAGCTTACTCTAGCATCTATGGTCTTATTAATTACCAATGGGATGTAACAAAAAATTGTTATGTCTGCACTGGAAGTGAGGGAAAGGTGCCATTTGTATATCAGAATATCAAAGAGTTCCTGCTAGATATAGTTCAGAGGAGGAAGGATTGAAAGTTGAAAATACCCAGCAGTTGCTTCCCACATGTGATGCAAGAGTCTATGAAAACAGGACCTAGACAAGAAGCTGGTAGAGTGACTTTATCAATGGACATGGAATGATTGAAAGGGAAGACTGTGGATATTTGGGGAGGCTTGTCTGAATCCCACCAATCACTCTGGGTGGTCATGCCAAGCACTAGAAACCTATTCTTGGCAAGGAGGTTGGGCAAAGGACACTGGCACCAGCAGTGTCAAAATCCAGTTGCATAACTATTGCTGTCAAAGAGGGTGGGCCATATGAAACTAACTTTTGGCCATTTTCAAATAAAAGAAACTATCCAGCCTAATGGTGAAGTGATGAAACGTGTCTAACTTGGGCCCCATTTTCACTTGCACCATACTACTGGATTTCTGAGCTGGAAGAATTCATGAACAATAAATCTAAGAGCCAGATAGGAGCCCACACCATTTGCCCAGTCTATCATGGCTCCTAGTGCTCAGGGTGAGCAGAGAGAAAGTTCTTCAAGCATAGGATCAGTTCAGTTCAGTTCAGTCACTCAGTCAAGTCCGACTCTTTGCGACCCCATGAATCGCAGCATGCCAGGCCTCCCTGTCCATCACCAACTCCCGGAATCCACTCAGACTCACATCCATCAAGTAAGTGATGCCATCCAGCCATCTTATCCTTGGTCATCCCCTTCTCCTCCTGCCCTCAATCCCTCCCAGCATCAGAGTCTTTTCCAATGAGTCAACTCTTCGCATGAGGTGGCCAAAGTACTGGAGTTTCAGCTTTAGTATTATCCCCTCCAAAGAAATCTCAGGGCTGATTTCCTTCAGTCCTCAGTTGCTAAGTCATGTCCACCTCTTTGCAACCCCATGGGCTATAGTCCGTCAGGTACCTCTGTGCATGGATTTCTCCAGACAAGAATACTAGAGCAGGTTGCCATTTCCTCCTCCAGGGGATCCTCCTGATGTAGGGACCAAACTCGCTAACCAACATCTCCTGCGGCTCCTCCACGGGCAGGTGGATTCTTTATGATGAGCCACCTGGGAAGCCTTAATGTCAAAAAAAAGAGAACTTATTTGAAGAAATAGAGAAAACATCTCTGTGTTAAATAGTTATTCTAAGAAGAGAAAAGTTCAGAAAAGTTAGAATTTGCATCTTCAACAATATTCTAGAAGATAGTGCATGTAAAAAAGTGTGAGGAGGCAGGAAATGATATAAGACTAGTAAAGAACAGATACAGGTGAAATATAAGATTGCTGAGTCTAAAACTACAGCTGAGTCACTACCAGCCCATTAGATACTCAGAGCATTGTCCAACAGATGTTTCTGTAGTGGTGACAATATTCTAGTCAGCACACTTGTTTATATAAAGGATCAGGTGGTATTTAAGTCTTTGAAGGTAACATGTACTCCACTGCATATTCTTCATGTTTTTAAGCAAAAATTTTTAAAACTAAGGAACTCTTCAGCCAATAGACGTTTATAATTATGATATAAAACATTATTGTGCATGCAAAGCCCATTATTGTGTACACTATGGGTTGAACTGGAAGGACTGATGTTAAAGCTGAAACTCCAGTACTTTGGCCACCTCATGCGAAGAGTTGACTCATTGGAAAAGACTTTGATGCTGGGAGGGATTGAGGGCAGGAGGAGAAGGGGACGACAGAGGATGAGATGGCTGGATGGCATCACCGACTTGATGGATGTGACTTTGAGTGAACTCCAGGAGTTGATGATGGACAAGGAGGCGTGGCATGCTGAGATTCATGGAGTCGCAAAGAGTCAGACACGACTGAGTGACTGAATTGAACTGAATGGGTTTAGTATGAAACCAGTAATTCCATTGAGAGGAATTGTATCATACTAACATGAAAAAATGTTGGAAGAAAAAAATTTAAGCTTTTATTAACAAGATGTAATGATTTTGGCCACTACAACAGCTTCATTGTTTTAATGTTTCTATCCATCAGGCAGTAAATCTCCATTAGACAAAAGCAGAGGAAACTGAATGAAGCAAATATCTTGAAAAAATTATAAAAGAATAATGATGAGATAAAAGAGGACCAATCCAAGGAGAATTCTAGGATGATGGAAAGGAAAGACAAAAGAGAGACAAAATAAAGAAACGAAAGAAAAAAAATTTAGGTCTTAAAAAGTGTCTTTGTTAGTTGAACTGACTCACCATGATAGTATTATCAAAAGATAATGAAAAGGCAGCAATGCTGAGATGTAGCCTAATGAAATTATTTTGAAGTTGAAAGTTAAAATAAATTTTGCAACAAGCCCTCTCGCATGAAAATAAACAGATTATTTAGATAGGAACAAACACCAGAATGGTCTCAGATCTTTTGGGGAACTCTAAATGCTTTAGATAATGGTTATAGAGTTTTAAGGAAAAAATACTGAGATTTAACAAATTTTACATAGATAAAATGGATATGCCTGGGTTAGAGCTAGAGAAATCCATTTTCAGAAAGACAGGTGCTCAGAAAGCCTACCTTGAAAAGAACCTACAACATAGCAAAAAAAAAAAAAAAAAAAGCTATAAAACAAGAAGGAAAAAAAATACCTAATAATAAAACCCAAGAATTAAAAAATCATGATGTTAAAGAATTGAAGGGAAACAACAAGATATGCAAAATACAGAGTTAAACATAAATTTATTTTTACTTTGGTTATAGTATATATGTACTTGGCAAAATCAAGAAACAAATGATATAAAAATTATTTTATGCCAACAAATGATGACACATTGATTACATCAATCAAACTCGGACCTGAATGAGAAAAAGAGAAAGTGAACTTGTTCAAACTGTCTCAAACATATCCATGTTTGTATGCGGACTTATTTAGGTCACTTTTATCCAGTGTTTATTTTATGATGTGCTTTTGACATGGGTTTTCTCTACACAATAGGCTTTCGCATCAATCATATGATGATGTTAGAGACAACTTTATCAGGAAACATCATCAAAGGTGGCAGCTTTCTTCCTGACTTTGAGAATGTTTATTCTAGAAGATCTCTGTCTTTCCCTCATGAGTTTCTGGCCTAGTGAGAGTTGTCGTACCCTTATACACTCAAGCATTCTGATTTTATGAGATACTTCAGTAGCAATTATATGGTTTCCATAATTTCTCTCACCTAACAGTAATAGATCAGTTTAATTCTCAAATTATTTATGTTTTCATATACCTTCAGGGGAAAGTTAAAAGCACCATAAGATATTCAATGAGCTTCCCTTATTAATGGGTGGTCTCATTCAATTGATAAAGTAAGCCCAAGGGTCATGTAAATATACAGGAGACCAAAGTTTGTCTAACCCAAAGACTGAGGAAGGGAAATTTTAGCCATAGCTGATTTGTCACTGTGTGAGCTAAACATCTGGGGCATCATATCATGCCCAGCTGTGTCCAGCTCCGTGCGACCTCACGGGTTGTAGCCCGCCAGGCTCCTCTGTCCATGGGATTCTCTAGGCAAGAATACTGGAGTGGGTTGCCATTTCCTCCTCCAGGGATCTTCCCGACCCAGGGATCCAACTTGCTAACCCACGTCTCCTGTGACTCCTACATTGGCAGGCAGATTCTTCACCACTGAGCCACCTGGGAAGCCCAAACATCTGGTACAACTCTGAAATTTCATATACTTTCTCATTCTCTGCTGCTGCTGCCGCCAAGTCACTTCAGTCGTGTCCGACTCTGTGTGACCCCCATAGATGGCAGCCTGCCAGGCTCCCCCATTCCTGGGATTCTCCAGGCAAGAACACTGGAGTGGGTGCCATATCCTCCAATGCATGAAAGTGAAAAGTGAAAGTGAAGTCGCTCAGTAGTATCCGACTCTTATTCTCTATTTTCCCCCAAAGAAACAGAAATGAAACATTCAAAGAGTAAGGGAATAAATGTATCAGTTATAATAAAGGCAAATGTTTCAAATCCTTTAACTAAAAGATAAAGGACTTAGTAAAATCCTTTCACTAAAAAATGAATTAAAAAATAATCCAACTTGGTGCGACCTACAGGAGTTATAGCTAAATGTTCACTGCTGCTGCTAAGTCGCTTCAGTCGTGTCCAACTCTGTGCGACCCCATAGACGGCAGCCCACCAGGCTCCCCCGTCCCTGGGATTCTCCAGGCAAGATGCATACAAAACAAACAAATGCAGAGACAGAGAACTGATGTTACCCAAAGTATAATTTAAGGCACAATGCAGTGAATAGGATAATGGATAGTTAATGTGATAAAATGTGTGATCACAAATTATGCTGTCATAGTTTGTCTAACTATATTTCATATATATCATTATCATATGATATAAAAATGTTTAAAATAAACAAAAATTTCAAATATAGTTACATGGGATATGAAACAAAACAATTTCATAGATCATGAAGACAAAGGTCTATTTATGGAATTTTCTATTAAAATTTATTAGGCTCAGTATAGGAGTGTTTAACATCAGGTTGCATAACAAAAAAATTATTTCCAATGTCCACAGAAATATACTAAAATTTAACATATTCTTGGCCATGAAAGTGAAAGTGTTAGTTGGTCTGCTGTGTCTGACTTTTTGTGACTCAATGGACTGTAGCCCGCCAGGTTCCTTTGTCCATAGAATTCTCCAGACAAGAAGACTGGAGTGGGTTGCCATCCCTTCTCCAGGGATCTTCCTGACTCAGGGATTGAACCTGTGTCTCCTGCATTGTAGGCTGATTACCGTCTGAGCCATCAGTGAAGCCCTTAGCCATGAAGAGATCCTCAATAAATTCTCGTGAGTAGAAATTAGACAGTTCCTGTTCTCTAACCAGAGTACACTAGATTCTAGAAACTGAAAGAATAGATTTGAGTGAAAACCATTTGGAAAGTGTGGAAGAAGAAAAATCCTCAATCAAGTTAAAAGCTAGCATAACTCTTTAGAAAACAATGGACTAAGTGCATACCAAACCTCATGAGATATAGTCAAAACTACACTAGATAAGAAAATCATAATATTAGTATTCAATAATCAAGAATTAAAGGAAAATATTCAACTTGAGAAGTTATTTGGAGGTTGGCAAAATCAGCATGAAAGTAGCCCAAGAAAAGAAATTTTAAAATGAGTTTTGAAAAAAGAATTCAGGGGACTTCCTTGGTATGCAAATGGCTAAGAATCTGCTCTCCCAATGCAGACGACCCCGGTTCAGTCCCTGGTCAGAGAACTAGATCCCAAATGGTCTGATTAAAACCTGGTGAAGTCAAATAAAAATAACAAATATTTTTTCTTTTTAAAGAAAAAGCAAATTCAAGGAACAATAAAAAATTTAGATTATGTGCAAAACTAATCAAGAAAAATCAAACACAGAGTTCCTTGATAGTCCAGCAGTTAGGATTCTTCACTTCTACTGGAGGGTGTATAGGTTTGGTCCCTGGATGGGGGAACTAAGATCCCATGTGCTGCATGATGTAGCAAAAAAAAAAAAAAAATTTAGAAAAGAATTAAAAAAAAAAAAAGGCCATACATGACTCAAGTCATACCACTCACCCAATGGTTCAGGTGAGAGATGATGGTGAATTGAATCAAGATATTGGCAGTAAGACCACAGATACGAGATTCCTTAAAGAGGTGGACCAAGGTCCAGGCACCACCTTCTTGGAACAGGTAGTTGACCCTTTGGTCTCGGTCATCAGTTCCGTTATGATAGCACTGACCTTGGGATTACAGAAGACTAGGCACGAAGCCTGCCCTCAGCAACTTCCTTGCTGTGTGACTTGAGGCAAGTTACTAAATTTCCCTATTGTCAATTTCCTCATCTAAAAAATTAGGTTAGTAATTATTCTTGCTTTATAATGATCTCATGAAGATTAAGTGAGATAATGAATGGATGTAAAATTTTACATAATGAATCCTTAGTAAATTTTTGCTGTTGTAATTACTTTATTATTAGTATTACTAAAAGTGGGGCCTGGCTGCTTGCCACTCAAAAGCCGAGAAAGAAACAAGGTCGGTGGAAAGGAAACTGCTTTGTTTCAGAGGCAGGCAAAGCGGGTAGGTGGGGGGCAGAATCCTGTCCAAAGGCCAACTCCTGTCCCTTCAATGGCAATCAGTGAGCGAGAGCTTTTATAGGCAGAGGGAGGAGGCCACACGAAGAAAAAGAAGTCAGCTCTGACAGTCATTTTGAAATTGGTCCTGCAGTGGTCTCATCAGCATTATCTTAACTGTTTTAAGCACAGTTAGTCTTCAGTTCCAGGGTCCATTGTTTCCATTTCTTTAGGGCCAGTTGTTTGGAACCACCTCATGCAAAGAGTTGACTCATTGGAAAAGACTCTGATGCTGGGAGGGGTTGGGGGCAAGAGGAGAAGGGGACAACAGAGGATGAGATGGCTGGGTGGCATCATTGACTCGAAGGATGTGAATCTGAGTGAACTCCTGGAGTTGGTGATGGACAGGGAGGCCTGGCGTCACAAAGAGTCAGACACGACTGAGTGACTCAACTGAACTGACTGAGCATTTTTTAATGAAACTTTCACTTTGGAATGATTTTAGGTTTATAGCAAAGCAGCAAAGACAAGGGACAGAGAGTTTTTGCATGGCCTTTCCTAATGCTAAGTTCTTATAGAGCCAGGGTCGTGTTGTTTACTAGCTTAGGAGTGTCCGATTCTTTATGACCCATATACTATAGCCCCCCAGACTCCTTTGTCCACAGGATTTCCCAGGCAAGAACACTGGAACGTGTTGCCATTTCCTCCACCAAGGGAACTTCGCAACTCAGGGATCAAACCTGTGTCTCCTGTGTCTCTTGCATTAGCAGGTGAATTCTTTACCAGTGTGCCACCAGGGAAGCCCATAGCCAGGGTACTTGTGTCCAAACTATGAAGCTAAAGTTGGCACATCACTAATAACAAAACTGCCCACTTTATTTGAATTTCACCAGCTTTTTCACTGTTGACTATCTTTCTGTTCCAAAATCGAATGAGGGAGAACATATTGCATTTAGCCTAACATCTTTGGAATCCTTATGTATTCATGCCCCCATGATTTATTTAGCACACAGATATAAAAGCAGATACTGAGAGTAAAGCATCCTTTGCATAGGTAGTCTGTGTACTCACATGCACAGAGAAATCCTTAGGAAACTGGACAGCCATTACCGCACCAGCCATTGATGTCAGCCAGGCTTGTCGTATTTTTCAGTTCATCTCCAGTGGGCATCTGAGACAGGTCTTGCTTTCCCACCTGAAGTCTCTCTCCAAATTCAATTCTTTAAGCAAAACTGGCCCTGGAATTTATAAATTTATAAATTACCTATGAGGGCCTGTAAACATCAGATTGCTTTTCTTTTAATTTAATTGCCCTTTTAAATTTTTCATCCAGAGACAGGGCGAGTAGGGGAGACATGCAGGAGGTATACCTGTGAATTCCAGAATGGTTTCCGTCCGTCAAATGGACAGCCCGCCCAGAAAGATTAACCCAGATTCCCCCAAAGAAATCTGTGTCAAATTGATGCTGAGTTGGGCTGGCATCTGAGGAGAACCTTGACAGGACAAGACTAAGCCTCTCAGTGCCCCAGGGCTCTGGGAGAAAAGACTTTCAAAGGCTCACCTGTGCACAGCTCAGCGCTGAAGTTCTCTGCATCAGGCATTCAGCAAGGGAGGAGGTCTGGGCAAGGGATGTGGAGGTGTTATTACTCAGGAGGGATTTCCCACCTGATTGCACTGGATTTGTCACTGATGCTTTATCACACTGCACGCTAGCTCTGCGTTTGCCATAGAGGAAAGCTGCGGCTGACT
>SJYC01112962.1:0-16123 GCA_006408675.1 Madoqua kirkii
ACTCTTTGCAACCCCATGAACTGCAGTGCGCCAGTCTTCCCCGTCCTTCACCATCTCCCAGAGTTTGCTCAAACTCATGTCTATTGAGTCAGTAGCCATCTCATTCTCTATCACCCCCTTCTTCTCCTGCCTTCAATCTTTCCCATCATCGGGGTCTTTCCCAATGAGTTGGCTTTTGTGCCTGCAGGAGGTTATTCTTAAAACTTATAAATCAGAGCAGATCTCTATTCTCCCCGCCCTAGCTCATAATTCTCATACTGTCAGCTCTCAGCTACCTGGCCTGCCTGACCGTATGTGTTTTGCCTGTCACCACTTGACCTTCCCCTTCTGCTCAAAACAATAATCATCACTTAGTATTTGTCACAGTTTCAGGTGAGGCTCGGCAGGGTAGCTCTGTCTCTGGATCTCTCTCTCTTTTTCTTTCTTTTTTTAAAAACATATTTATTTCACTGGGCCAGGTCCTAGTTGCAGCACATGGGGTCTTTCATCTTTGTTGTGGCATTCAAACTTTTAATTGTGGCATGTGGGATCTAGTTCCCTGACCAGGGATCATATCTGAGACCCCGGCATTGGGAGCATGGAGTCAAAACATTCAACGACCAGGGAAGTCCTTCTGGATCTCTCTTGAGGCTGCAGACAGATGTTAGCCAGGCCTTCACCTGAAGTCTTAACGGGAGCCAGGGACTTCTTCATGGTGAGGCAGGAGACAGAAGGGCTCCAGGTTAGACATTTACAACTGGCCTCCTGTTTGCATTTCATGTGGCATGATGAGGTGGGCTTCAGGCTAGATACGTAAAACTCTTAGCATTTCCTGAGACAAGAGATAGACGGGCTCCAGTTAAGACATTAACAATCAGCCTCCTATTGCCCCTCTGAAATGGAAGTAGCAATATAAACAGGGTAAATATCCAGTCTTTGTCTCTTGTAAGCCCTTTAAGGTAACAGTCATAGCAAGGACAAAGAGGGGCAAAATCCTGTTTGCGATCTCTGCTCCCCCTTTTTGGGACAAAGGAGACACTACACATGCACAGAAAGGCTCCTTGGAGTCAAAAGTCAGGGGATAAGGCCAGGCCATAATGAGTCTTGCTCCTTCCAGAAGCCTTCACTTTGAGATCCATCTTGGCTTAGAGTTGTGTGCTCACCCAGGGAGGGTTCCAACGTAGGTCAGGTAATTGACCTGAAGGAAGATAAAAACTTGGAGGAACTGACCTATATAAATGACATCTGCCTCTTTACTGTGTTCCTCCTCACTAGGGAGGAGACCCACACCCTTTCTGTCTGGGTGTGCTTCTCTGCCTTGCTTCTATCTTAACTAAACAGTTTCTTTGTGTGCTCTCCCACTTGTTTTGCTATGTCTCAAATAATTAAATTTGTACCTACACTTACAGTTTTTGCCTCTGTGATAAAAGTTTTTTGTTTTTTTTCCCACCAGGTTCAAAGATCAAGGGAAAAATAGCTTCTAACCTCTAGGTCTTGCTGGTTCAATGGCTAGGATTCCTGATTTTCATTCAGATTGCTGCTGCTGCTGCTGCTGCTGCTGCTAAGTCACTTCAGTCATGTCCAACTCTGTGCAGCTCCATAGACAGCCGGCAGCCCACCAGGTTCCCCTGTCCCTGGGATTCTCCAGGCAAGAACACTGGAGTGGGTTGCCATTTCCTTCTCCAATACATGAAGGTGAAAAGTGAAAGTGAAGTCGCTCAGTCGTGTCCGACTCTTAGCGACCCCATGGACTGCAGCCTACCAGGCTCCTCCACCCATGGGATTTTCCAGGCAAGAGTGCTGGAGTGGGGTGCCATTACCCTGGGTTCAATTAAGATGCCATTGCCAAGGTGCCATTGCCCTGGAATTAATATCTTGCTTCACACCACCACTCACTACTGCTTTGCTGAGATCAGTGGCAAGCTGATGCTGGCTGTTGTCTGGGGGCCCAACTCCTCAGCACACTCCTCAGCACTGCTTGCTCATCCTCATGACAGGGCAGCTGTCTCCCCCAGAGAGAGTGATCCAAGAGAGAAAGGCAGAAGCCACAATCCCCTTTATGATCCAAGCCCCAGAAGTCATCATCACTTCCCCCATGTTTCACCAGTCATAAAGACTGGCCTGATTTGCTGTAGGGGAGACTGCACAGGAACGTGACCCGGGATGGTGCAAGCAGCTCTTCTGCCCTGTTCGTTTCCACTTGGTCATCCCTGTTTTCCTCAGACCTTGACCATAAACATGAGATCGCTAGACAACATTTAAGCTAGTTCCTGATTTTTGCTTTACTGGATGTACACAATGTTTTGCCTAACCTGTTGATTCCTTTCTTTAACTAAAAGGAGTAAGAGTGAAGCATTAAGTATTAATACTTAAAGAAAGACTGACTCTCTACCTTATCTTGCCCTTGGTACATCTGCAGGCAGACCACGGGCAAGAGAACATCCAGTTGCAGGGGGGCAATGTGAGCAAGAGAGCGTCCAAATGAAAATCAGAAATCAGCAGACTGCACTCAGTGGAAAAATGACAAAGAATCTGATTTCCTACATTAATGATTAACTGAGATTGTTTCCCCTTTTTCCCTTTAAAGATTGTCACAGCTGAGCAGAATCTTTGGAGTTGGTCTCAGACAAGAATTCCCTTTCTCCCCAGATTATCAGTTTTTCTGAATAAAATACCTTTCCTTTCTACTGACTCTTGGTCCTCAATTACTGACTTTTGAGCGGTAAGCAGGTGATCCTGAGTTCAGTAGCAACATGAGGGGCCAGTCTGGAGGCTGGCAGGCTCCCATGCAGCCTCTGTTTAGCCTCTTGCTCTTCACAACACTCAGCACCCGCACCCAGATATGTTTTGTTGCTGTTGGTAGAAGCTCCATGTGAGCAGGGCTCCTCTGCTCGCCCAAAAATAGTATACCTCTTTTTTGGGCTTATCACAGGTGTTTAGGAGACATTTATTAAATAAATGAATGAGTAAATGAATGAATTATGGCCTTTGGCCTTACATGAATGTGGAGGCGAATGTCCTTGCTCCTCCTCAGTGGTCAGGCCCTTCATCACCCACCACACTCCTTCGCACGGTCAGCTCTAGCCAGGCAGGCTGCCCCTCGGTCCATGGGCACACTTCATTCCTCTTGCCTCAGCCTGTGCTTGACTCTTTTTTCAACTCATCTTTTTAGGCTCTAAGTGCATTTACAGAGCACCTGCTGTATGTCTGGCCCTGTGACCAAAGTAGATGTGGCCCTGTCCTTGGGAACTGACATTCTAGTTGGGAGATGGGTAGCAGAAAGTGCCCGGGGGGCAGAACGGGGAGCCTATGGTGGTGCCCTGTGGTGAAGTGTTCCATGACCTGGCCCACAAGTCTGATCAGGAACTTGAATTTGTGCCAGTTGTATGCATGGAACACAACGTTGTTATGAATGAAATTGAGCAGCTCCTTAGGTGTTTCCTGTTTCTCTGATGATAGCAGTATTGACCTCTAAGGTTGATTTCTAGGAGTTCTTTATTAATTAGGGAGATGAGCCTTCTGGGAGGCGAGTGGCCGATATTTCCCCATTTCTAGTCTGTTTTTTGACTTTGTAGACATGTTGGAGGGAAGGGCAGCCGAGAGGAGATCAGGTGAGTGGCAAGTGCAGACACCATGTGGGGTGAACTCTTCCTGCCTGATTTAAACTTGTGTTTACTTTCTGATCAGATAAAGCATACCAGGATTACAAAATTCTAAGACAGCAGAAGTCAGAAGTGAAAGCCATAGAGGCTGGGGGTGAGGGGCAGGGCCAGTGCACCCTGGACATTTAGGGACAGCTGTGGAGCACTGTCACTTTGCACCAGTAAGTCCATATAGGATGATCTATTTCCATCTGCATATAAGATCCCCCAGTGTTCAGCAGATGGAGGAAGGTCCCCAAGAGTCCTGCCCTCCCACCTTGGATGACCTAACCTCCTACTCAAGTGCTCACTTTTTTTTGGCTCGTTTCTGCAGTCTCTTTATTACTCCGACAGTTCACACTACATGCAGCTATAATTTGTCATTATTTCATATCATACTGTTCTTTGTCAATTTACCTTTTTTAGGAGAGGGTCTTCAGAGGTTCTACTATATATATCACAGTAACATCTAGCAAAACTTACATATTAAGCGATGGAAGTTAACATTGGTTGAATGCCTTAACAATGACCAAATCTGTTTTCTTCCCATGGAAAAACTGTCTTGTTTATTTGATTAAACAAAAACTAAAATAAGCTCCAAGTGTTCACTTTTGATTTTCATCATGCAGTATCTCAGTGGGGGCAATGGACAAGGAGGGAGACAGTGCACCTGACCCCCGACTGGGCAGGGGGTGCCCAGGGTCCACCCTTTGAGGGTCCACCTGCCACTCACAGGGTGGGGATCTGCTGCCCTTGCTTGCCTGGAGCACACATCCCAAGGGGCACAGGATCGGTTCAGAAATCTGCTGCTCTTAGTCTCGAAGGGAAAGCAGTGAGCAGCTCTGAAGAGAGATCTTAGTTCCTTGTCCAGGGATTGAACCTGGCTAACCTGGGTGAAAACCAGGAACCCCAGCAGTCTGACCACCAGGGCTAGAGACTAGAAGCAAAAGTGGCCCTAGTTCTTTCCCCTGTTTGAAAGCAAGCATGTTTCAAGGAGGCAAAAACTAAAAAATACATACAAAGTGTATTATTAGAGACACAGTACAATGTATGGGAGAGCACACAGGAAAACAGTTTAAGTCTGAAGCAGGGCAGAGATACACGAACCCAAAGAGAAAAGGTATGAGTGTCCTCTCAGTGAGTCAGAAACTAGGCAGAGAGAGGGGACATGGGTATCCTGAAGGAGGAAGAGTGCAGTAAAGAGGGGATGTAAATCACTTGACTCATTGGAAAAGACTTTGATACTGGGAGGGATTGGGGGCAGGAGGAGAAGGGGATGACAGAGGATGAGATGGCTGGATGGCATCACTGATTCGATGGACGTAGTCTGAGTGAACTCCGGGAGTTGGTGATGGACAGGGAGGCCTGGCGTGCTGCGATTCATGGGGTCGCAAAGAGTCGGACACAACTGAGTGACTGAACTGAAATCACTTACATAGGACAGTCCTTCCAGGTCTCTGTGCATGTGAGCTCAGTTGCTTCAGTCATGTCCAACTCTGCAATCTCATGGACTGTAGCCCACCAGGCTCCTCTGTCCATGAGATTCTACAGGCAAGAATGCTGGAGTGGGTTGCCATTTCCTTCTTCAAGGGATCTTCCCAACCCAGGGACTGAACCCATGTCTTTTATGTCTCCTGCATTGGCAGGTGAGTTCTTTACCATTAGCACGACCTGGGAATGAATGTTAATCACTTATATAGGACAATCCTACCTTTGGCCAATTATCTTGTTCCTTTCTTCACACCTAACTGGGACTTGGATCCTCCCCAAGATGCTTGTGTAACTTTTTTCTAAGCTGGATCCCACTGCAGAGGCTTATGGGTGCATGTCCACACTTATATTGGGGTGGAGCCCCTCCGTTTTCAACTCCCTGCACATGAACAGGAAAGTCTTCCTTGACCTCAGGAGAGGGCACCTTATCTATTTCAGCAGAGCTCAGCTTTCGTCACTAGTTTTATCCTTGGAATGTCTGAGTGAGAACAAAGCTTGAATTTTACTTCACTTGACAAGTACCAGGTGTCCAGCCCAGAGGCCCATCTATCTCATTCTGAGCCTCAGTTTCTGCATCTGTCCCTTGGTGTCAGTGGCATAGAATGCTGGCCACCCAGGAAGGAGTTGGGCCTGGGAGCCCCCCTTCCCCATTGTGTCCCCCGTCCATCTAGACCCCAGGCTTATGGCACTAACATTACTTCTGAAATTGAGCAGCGTCCTGTGAGGCTCCCGGCTCTTTTGGTCTGCCATTTTTTGTAGGCAAGATTCCAGCTTCTCTGAGTTCAAAGGGCAGATCTGAACAGCTGCTAATCAGGGAGGAGCACTTGAGACAAGATTAAAGGGACAAGTAGCTCACCAGGATTAGGAGGCCAGACCACCTGAGAGCCTGCCCACACCCTAATCTTGTCAGCAACTTAACCCTTTGAAACTTTGCAGAAGAAAGAATGCATGACTGTTACTACCTTGATCCTACTGCAATCATGTATGTCTGCCTGACTAGAAGGGCTCTCCCCATCCCCTACGGAGGGCGGCACAGTTCTTGAGGCACTAGACTACTGTGTTCCGTCTTTGCAAAGAAATAAAGCCACTCTTTCTTTCTCCTCCATAACTCTGTCTCCATATGTTTGTTCAGCATGGGTACACAGAGAGTCAAGATTTTTACATCACTCTTAGAAAGGAACTGAGAGAAGTAAACGCTAGGAGCCATTGACTTTTGAAAAACCACAGGACTTGCCTGGTGGTCCAGAGGTTAAGAATCTGCCTGCCAATGTAGGGGACATGGGTTCCATCCCTGGTCCAAGAAGATTCCACATGCCAAGGGGCAACTAAGTCCATGTTCCACAACTATTGAGCCTGTGCTCTAGAGCCCAGGAGCTGCAAATTCTGAGCCCGCGTGCCACAACGACTGAAGCCCGCAAGCCCTAGGAGCTCTGGCACAAGAGAAGCCACTGCAATGAGAAGCCTGTGTACCACAACCAAAGAGTAGCCCCTGCTCACCATAACTGGAGAAAGCCCTCTCGCAGCCAAAAATAAAGAAATAAATAAAAGCATACAGTCTTAAAGTTCCCAGTTATGCTTTAGTCAGAGACCGCTTCTCTGGTGCCTCAGAGGTTAAAGCGTCTGCCTGCAATGCAGGAGACCCAGGTTCGATCCCTGGATTGGGAAGATCCCCTGGAGAAGGAAATGGCAACCCGCTCCAGTACTCTTGTCTGGAGAATCCCATGGACAGAGGAGCCTGGTTGGCTACAGTCCATGGGGTCGCAAAGAGTCGGACACGACTGAGCGACTTACTTCACTTCACTTAGTGAAGACTATAGGCTCTCAGCTCTGAGAAATTGTTCTGTGTATGAATAATGTTGCCTGCCATATTAGTAAACATAAAAAGATGCTGTAGCCTTCAGTTAGCACCACTGCCCCTTATGGTGAGAACTGGGAACTCAGGATGCAGACAAATGGGCTGCCCCTCCCCCAAGCCCTCAGCAACTGCAGCCACTCGCATCAGTACAAAGTAAGGGGACTCAGAATGGGAAAGAAAAGGATCATCATGGTCATAGATAGCTGAGGTGCATATAAAAGGGATGATTTCAATGAACCCAAACTCTTGCATCTTCCTATACAAAGAAAAGCGATAAATTCATCAGCTTGAGATATCTGGTTTTCTTTATTAAGTAGTAAACTTTTGATGTTTTAACTATCTGGTCTTCCTTGCAAAATTTCTATATATCCTGGCTCTTTCCTTATCTCTTTGGAGCAGTACCTCCGAGCTATCTGAGAGGCTACTTCCCAGTACTGAAATCTTCAGAAAAAGTCTGGCAGATAAAACAGAGCTCAGTTTTCAGTTGACTGTTTCAAAGTTAAGAAGGAACCAGGATACCGAGGAATTTTGCTAAAAGAAAAAAAAAAAGAACCCACAAAGAAACTAAAAAACTCATGCAGTTGAATATCAGAAGATTACTAATTACAAAAACCGACACTTCAAGTTAATGATCTTAGTGTTTTACTATCTTTGGGAAGATGCAAGAACGTGGGTTCATTGAAATTATTCCTTAAATACACATCTCAACTATCTGAGGCCAGTATCTTGTTTTTCTCCGTCCCAAATTCCCCTCAAAGTGAGTGGTACAGAGGCAAACGGCTTAACAGTGGATATCATTTATCTTTACTTGGATAGCAGGCAACATTTTTTGTCTGCAGAGTGCATGACCCAGCAAGAATGATGCAGAGTAATGCGGGGGTCAGGCCAGTTCCACTGGTGGGCAGGACGCCCCCTCCCTCTGGGAGGACGGTGCCCTAGGACCTGGAGCAGGCCTGGACTTCCTCTATCACCCCCGGTCATGTTACACAATCTTCCTGTCCAAGGTAGGTGCTGTGCCCCCCAGCTTAGGATAGGCCTGCTTGGACTGCAAGGAGATTCAACCAGTCAATCCTAAAGGAAATCAGTCTTGAATATTCATTGGAAGGACTGATGCTGAAGCTGAAACTCCAGTACTCTGGCCACCTGATGCGAAGAATTGACTCACTAGAAGACCCTGATGCTGGGAAAGATTGAAGGCCAGAGGAGAAGGGGCCGACAGAGGATGAGATGATTGGATGGTGTCACTGACTTGATAGACATGAGTTTGAGTAAGCTCTGGGAGTTGGTGATGGACAGGGAAGCCTGGCGTGCTGCAGTCCATGGGGTCGCAGAGTCCGACACTACTGAGCGACTGAACTGAACCCCTGGACTTCCTCCAGTTCCCTCATGGGAGAGGGGAACGCGGTAGTGGTAGGGGAGAGACGCAGCGCGGAAAGCAGAAGCACCCCTGACTGCGCTGCGCTGCGAAGAGCTCAATCTTGTCTACAGTCTGGCCTGCCCGCCCGGCCAAGAGAGGGCGGGACCAGGGCAGACCCAAGGCGGAGCCAGAACTGGGAGAAGTGCGTGGGCTACAGACGAAGTTGAGCCAGAGTTGGCGGGAGGCTCGAGTGAGGGGAGGGCTCAGGACTGCTCAGCGAAGTGCCGAGGGGCGGAGCTAGAGTGGTGGCGGTGTTTAGAGTCAGGATCCCGCCGTGATTTAGCCCGGAGCAGCGGGGGCGGAGCTCAGTGAGGGGCGGAGCTGAGGGCACCTGCTGTGGGCGGGAGTCAGGCTCAAGGCTTTCGGAGGCCCGGTAACTAATGAGGACCGAGCGAGGGGCGGGGTTCAGGGTTGTGGTCGCGACCTAGTTAAGGTCTGCAAGGGTGGGGCTCAGTGAGGGCTGGGTTTAGAGCTCTAACGTTGACAAAGACTAGGCCCGGGATTCCCGGAAGGGCGGACCCAGCGAGGGGCGGGGCTAAGGGCTCAGCGGCGTCCGTCGCCCACGCGTTAGGAAGCTGGACTGCAGGGAAGGCTGGGGGTTTTAGACCCTGCGGCAGCGCCGCCGACGCCATGGGCGGGGCCTAGCGGGAAGGGGCGGGCTCAGTGAGGGCGGGGTTAAAGCTTAGCCGAGAGGATACCAGGGGCGGGGCCCACCGGGAAAAAGCGGGTCAGAGCTGAAGGCGGTCAACCCGGTCCACGGGCAACGCGCGGACAACTACACGGGCTGACAGCGGCAGGGGGACGGGTCGGGTCGGCCGAATGCACGGCGTGCCGCCGCCATGACAGGTGAGCGCGGTCCGGGGTCGTGCCTGCCATGCGGAGACAGGCACGCGGCCACGGTGGCTCGTAGGATCCGAGTGTCCCGATGCCACTCCTCGCTGCGACGGCGAGTGACCTTGCCCGTGACTGCATGCCCTGTCGACAGGACGACGGCAGAGCGGTGCGCGGCCCAGGGCTGGGTTCTTTGGGGGCGAGGCCAGGCCGGACCCGGGAGGGTGTTTAGGGGCGGGGACCATGGACAAACTCTGGAGAGTTCTGATGGCCAAAGCCACGTCATGCCCTGGAGGCTTCTGAACTTTAAGGGCCGAGCCTTGCCGTGTTCTTGCTGTGAGGCCAGGTCAAGCCATGAAAGGCTCTAGTGGGCGGGGACCAGATCTTGGGTGATTCCAGGAGGGCAGGGGCCAACCTGTGTTGCAGGTGGGGAGCTGCTGGGGTGAGGATCTGTGGCCTGGCACTGGGACGTGAAAGTAAAATTGGTGGTAAGGAATAATCTCTGGGGTTCTACTGTGCTTCTATCAGGAGATATAGAAACTCCTCAAAGAAGGCTGTGTTTTCTATTAGGAGTCCCCTGAGGAGTCTGCCCAACAGGTGGTGCTTTCCTGGGCAGTGTGTGGTACTTGTGGGACTCTGCTATCTCCCAGGCTGCACCCCTTCTCCAGGGACAGGCCCGAGGGAATCTTGCACACAGACTGTCTCCTAAGGCTTTGTGCCCCATCTGGACTGCCCCAGCCCTTCCAGCTTTTTTTCCCCCCAGAATGCAGTCCGCAGCCCAGCCATCCTCCAAGGGCCTCTCTGGAATGGGGACCCGCCCACCACCTTCCTGATCCTGAGCAGAGTGATTCTGCTCTGTGGACCTTTCCTTGTAGGAGAAGCTCCATGAGAGTAACAGGCTGGTGAGAATCCGTGCCAGTGTAATCAGGGAGTGTGGTGCCTTCCAGAAGCCATACCTTATTTCAGGGAATGCTTCTGAGGTAAAAGTCACTTAGGGTGACCCACAGGGTCTGGGAGGCCCCTGAAGTCCCTGTTCTCTCTGTAGCTGTCACTGGAGTCCCAGCCTAAATCCCACATACAAGTAGGATTTGGGGCAAGACCCTGGTGATTTCCAGGACACCAGTGTACCAGCTTAAGCCAGAAGAGACCTCAGGTACTACTCACTCCCCTGTCGTCTCTCTGAACTGTTTTTAATCTGTGGGTGCTATTTCTGAGTAAAGTTGATCCTCTGACCTAGGGTTTCAAATGTGAGTTTCAAATATGTGGATTTTTTTTTGATGCATACATACTACTACCTGACCTGAGGTTGGCTGAATTCTTAAATGCAAAATTATGGATACAGAGGACTAACTGTAAAGTAATGTGTGGATTTTTGACTCCTTGGGGTCTGTCCCCCAACCCCCTCACTGTTCAAAGGTCTGTTGTACCTACTGTGCATCTGGCCTGCATCAGGTCCTTGCTACTCAGGCCTGCTATATGGGGAAATACGGAATATCTCTGTGTGTGAATGAGGAAACAAAGACTCAGCTTGGGCAGGTGCCCTAGACTGCTGGGGCAGTCAGTGGTGGATCTAGGACTAGGCCTTGCCCATGCCCACCAGTCCCCCTTCTCCCTGCTGTCTCTGTGTCCTGGGCCTCTAGAGACCTCTTCCCTCAGAGCCCTTCATTTTGGGAATGGGGAACTAGGGACCAGAGAGGACAGGCCTGGGAGGGCCAAGTGAACAGGCCCGCAAGGCTGTAGGTCCCAAGTTCCTGCCTTTCTGTCTCCATGCACCAATAGCAACCTGTCTCGTTCTGGGGCCTTTACGAAGGGTCGCAGAGTGAGCGTGTGGAGCCTGATGCATCTGTGCAGGGCCCACACTGACCAAGTATCACTGTAGCAATTACTGTTGCTGCAGAACCAGCCCCTTCTTTGTGGTGAGCTGAGGAGTGGGCCGTCGCAGCTCCATGCCTGAGGCCAGGTTGGACACTCAGACGGGAGGGGATTCTGGGAGGTTCAGTTTGGGAAGGGAGGTTGAGGCCCAAGCATCTGGACTTTGTTGAGGGTGGTGATGGGTGAGGAACTCGGGAAAGTCTCTTGAGGGGAGGACAGTGAATGTGAGTTAGCCAGGTGGAAACCATAGGGAGAGGTGTTCTTGTCCCTGGGAATCCAAGGCAGAATGCTGCAGTTGGGCGTTGCTGTGCAGGCTTGGCTCAGGGGCTGGGAGACCTGTTCAGGGCAAGTGAGGCCAGCTGCCACAGGGCCTCCAGTGCCAGGTCAGGCTAACAGATTGGCCAGCCTAACCATGCTTGTGGTGCCAGTAGGGCAAGATGATGGGGGAGGAGGACTTCCGTGGTCACACAGTGGATAAGAATCCACCTGCCGGTGCAGGGGACACGGGTTTGATCTTTGGTCTGGGAGGATGCAACATGCCACGGAGCTTCTAAGCCCGTGCACCACAACTACTGAGCCTGTGCCCTGGAGCCTTTTACGAAGGGTCGCAGAGTGAGCGTGTGGAGCCTGATGCATCTGTGCAGGGCCCACACTGACCAAGTATCACTGTAGCAATTACTGTTGCTGCAGAACCAGCCCCTTCTTTGTGGTGAGCTGAGGAGTGGGCCGTCGCAGCTCCATGCCTGAGGCCAGGTTGGACACTCAGACGGGAGGGGATTCTGGGAGGTTCAGTTTGGGAAGGGAGGTTGAGGCCCAAGCATCTGGACTTTGTTGAGGGTGGTGATGGGTGAGGAACTCGGGAAAGTCTCTTGAGGGGAGGACAGTGAATGTGAGTTAGCCAGGTGGAAACCATAGGGAGAGGTGTTCTTGTCCCTGGGAATCCAAGGCAGAATGCTGCAGTTGGGCGTTGCTGTGCAGGCTTGGCTCAGGGGCTGGGAGACCTGTTCAGGGCAAGTGAGGCCAGCTGCCACAGGGCCTCCAGTGCCAGGTCAGGCTAACAGATTGGCCAGCCTAACCATGCTTGTGGTGCCAGTAGGGCAAGATGATGGGGGAGGAGGACTTCCGTGGTCACACAGTGGATAAGAATCCACCTGCCGGTGCAGGGGACACGGGTTTGATCTTTGGTCTGGGAGGATGCAACATGCCACGGAGCTTCTAAGCCCGTGCACCACAACTACTGAGCCTGTGCCCTGGAGCCCATGAGCCTCAACTACTGAGCCCGTGTGCCACAGCTGCTGAGTCCACCTGCCCTAGAGCCCGCATGCTGCAACTGCTGAGCCTGTGTGCCTAGAAAGCCTGTGTTCTGTGACAAGAGAAGCCACTACAAAGAAGAGTAGCCCCTGCTTGCCGCAACTAAAGAAAGCGTGCATGCAGCAGTGAAGACCCAGCGCAACCAAAGGAAAAAACAACGATGGGGGAGGTAGGGCTTAGCAAAGGTTGCTGGTGAAGGTCTGGTGAGTTTTTATGCCAGAGCATTCCTCTTCCTCCTTCCTGTAAAACCTATCTGGGACTGTCACTTGGGACCACACTGGTTTCCTTTCTTGTGCTTTGTCATGCCTGTGAATGGCTGCCCGGGTGTGGTTTGTGTGCACAGCTCACAATGGCCACAGGAAGCACAGGGCATGGCAGAGCCCAGAGCTGTGGTCCCCAGGCTAAGCCATTATGCCAAGTGACTCACGGCTCTAGCCAGTGGAGCCCCGCCCCGGCTAGCAGTCTGCAGGGTGGGAGGAGCCTCTGCAGAAGTGCTGGTCACTGTCCACTGACAGCCCTTGCCCTGAGGCTTGGACCTATGTCCATTCGTTCCCAACCTCTTTAGTGAGTGCTTAGTGTGTGCCAGCCCTATGCACAGTGCACACACTGGCAGCACTGGGCAGGACAGCCCATGGCTTGGTCAGAAGCAGACATGATGCAGCTAAATTGTATGATTAATTAGTAGATTGATCAGAGAGGCAGCAATGGGCCCCCACACTGTGCCTGGGTGCTGAACTCAATCCATCACTCTCCAGCTGATTGAGGTCTTAAGCAGGTACCTTATCTACTTATTGTGCCTCAGTTTCTCCTTCTGAAAATGAAGGTAGTGGTCATACTGTGTAGCAGAGCTGATGGAAGAATGATGGTGCACAGAGCTCTCAGAATGCCTAAGCATGGGTCCCAGTCCATGAACTATGGCCAATATTATTAACTCTTTAATCAGAGAGGCTACATGTGATGAAGCCAGGTGGCCAGGAGGGTCCTGCCATGTGCTGGTGACAGATGTCTCTGCATCCCCGTCCATGGCTTCTTTACCATGTTGGAGCTGCTGACAAGCCTGTCTTCAAAATATACTATCAGAGACTGGGAGAATCAAAAGTTAGATATTCTTATTCTAGGGGGAATAGACCATCCAGGAGGAGGTAGCATCAAGAGACAGAGATGAGAAGGTAAATGGTCTATTGAGTTGGGCCCATGGAAGAAATGCCCCACTTGTTCCAACTCAGTGACCCTATTTTTTAAAAAAATCAACTTGATTGAGGTATTGTTTACTTATAAATACACTCATTTTTAGTGAAAAAATTCTCTTAAGTTTTGACAAACGTATATACTCATGGAACAACTGGTTCAGGCCAAATCAAGATAGAATGTTTCTGTCACTCCAGAAAATCCTTCATGCTCCTTGCCAGTGACCACCACCCAGTCCAAGAATTCAGCTCCTTTCTGTGCCTGTTGTTTTCGTCTTTAAAATTCAACAATGGAGGGTTTCCTTGGTTGCTTAGTGGTAAAGAATCTTCCTGTCAGTGCAGGAGATATGGGTTTTATCCCAGATTTGGAAAGATCCCACAAACTGCAGAGCAGCTCAGCCCTTGTGCCACAACTGTTGAGCCTGTGCTCTAGAGCCCGGGAGCTGCGGCAGCTGAGCCCCGTGCACCCTAAGGCCCATGCTCTGCAACGGGAGGAGCCATTGCAGTGAGAAACCTGCGCACCGCAGCTAGAGCCGCCCCTGCGCGCCACAAGTGGAGGAGAGCCCGCACGGCAGGGGAGACCTAGCACAGCCGAAAATAGGACAGATGGGATTTTAAAAGAAAAGGAAATTCAGCAATGGAATTTCCAAATAGTATTTCTTATTAATTAGTGAATTTATTTTTGGAGCATTTTTAGTTTATAGATCATCGAGCAGGTAGCACCCACCCCATTTCCTCTATTATTAATATCTTGCATTTGTATGGTTGTTACCTTAATAAGCCAATAGTGATACAGCATTATTAATTTCAGTTGTTACTAACTAAAGTCCATATTAATATGATGGTTCATTCCTTGTGTTGTACACTGTATGAGTTTTTTGAAAAATTCATGATGTCCTATATCCGCTATTACAGTATCATACAAGAAGTTTTACTGGGTTAAACATCTTCTGTGCTCCATTTATTTATCCCTCCCTCTTCCATAACCCTTGGCAACCACTGATCTTTTTACTGTCTCCATTGCTTTGCATTTTCTAAAATATATACTTGGGATCATATAGTATATAGCCTTTTCAAATTGCCTTCTTTAACCTTTAACAAAATGCATTTGTTTCCTCAATGTCTTTTTGTAACTTCGTAGGTCTTTTTTATCACTGGGTTATATTCCATTGTAACTTATTAAACTGAACCACAGTTTCATATATTATCCACTTACCTTGATATGTATTTTATTGTTCAGTCGCTGAGTCATGGCTGACTGCAAGCTTGCTTAGGCTCCTCTGTCCTCAGCAGTCTCCTGGAGTTTGCTCAGATTCATGTCCATTTATATGTATATGTGTGGTAAAATATACAGAACATAAAATTTACCATTTTAACCATTTCATTGGGATTAAATACATCCACAGTGCTGTGAAACTGTGCATTTCAAGAACTTTTTCATCATCCCAAAGAGAAACTATGTGCTCATTAAACAAAAACTCCCCTTTCACCCCTACCTGCAGCTCCTGTTAATCACAATGGTACTTTCTCTATCTTTAGAATTTGCTTATTCTAGATAGTTCCTATAGTGGAATAATACATTTGTCCTTTTGTATGGGCTTCCCTGGTGGCTCAAATGGTGAAGAGTCTGCCTGCAATGCAAGAGACCTGGGTTTGATCCCTGGATCAGGAAGATCCCCTGGAGAAGGAAATGGCAACCCACTCCGGTATTCTTACCTGGAAAATCCCATGGACGGAGGAGCTTGTGGGTTAAAGTCCCTGGGGTCGCAAAGAGTCAGACACAACTGAGCAATTAAGATAACATTTCATTTCATTTGTCCTTTTGTGTCTAATTTATTTCACTTAGCATATTGTTTTCATGGTTCATCCATGTTTTTGAACCCATGTATTAGAATTCCGTTCCTTCTTATGATTGTATAGTATTCCATTGTATGTATACCATATTTTGTCTGTCTGTTCATCTGTCTGTGGACACCTGGGTTGTTTTTGGCTTTTGTGAATAAATGCTACTCTGAACTTGACGTGCACATATCTGTTTCAGTCTCTGCTTTGAATTCTTTTGAGTGTATACCCAGGAATGGAATTGCAGATGTATTTAACTTTTTGAGGAACAGCCATACTGTTTTCCATAGTAGCTGTACCATTTTCCCTGCCCACCAGGAGTGCATGAGAGTTACAGTTTCTCCTTATCCTCATAGTCATATTCCCTCTCTCCATATATTTATTTTGGTAATGAGTATGAAGTGGTATCTCATTGTATTTTGACTTGCTTTTTGCTAATGACTAGTGATGTTGAGCTGGAGAAGGCAATGGCAACCAACTCCAGTACTTTTGCCTGGAAAATCCCATGGATGGAGGAGCCTGGTAGGCTGCAGTCCATGGGGTCGCTAGGAGTCAGACATGACTGAGTGACTTCACTTTCACTTTTCACTTTCATGCATTGGAGAAGGAAATGGCAACCCACTCCAGTGTTCTTGCCTGGAGAAACCCAGGGACGGGGGAGCCTGGTGGGCTGCCATCTATGAGGTTGCACAGAGTC